>BQXS01009970.1:0-13174 GCA_024181965.1 Aduncisulcus paluster
GATCCAGTTTCTCTATAATGGCGCCATAATGAGGTGAATAATCATTGCAACTCCCTTTAAAAGCTTGAAGCTCATACTCAGTTCGGCAGAACTTGCCATCCATGCAGACTCTGCATCAATGATCGGATCATTGATTTATCTCAAGACTTGAGACTCAAGTCTCTGGTCAAAAGCTAGCTTAAAGAATCGTATTCTCTTTTAGAGACTCTTAAACACCACAACTTTCAATTGTTTTCTCAAATACAGTGCATTCGGGCGGTAAGGACTTTCACGTTAGTTAATTTTAACCCCCCCCTCAGATAGATCGACAGAAATATCCAGATTACTGACTTCGTTGTTTAATTTGGAAAAGATTGGTAAAGTTATAACTGGCATCACCAGGAGGGTTTACTTCTTGACAATGAATCTGCTGAGAATAAAAGAATATCGTTGCAAAAATATTCAACAAACCGAGACGAAAGAACCTTAAATTTTGTCACATATTTGTGTTATCAGCGATAATGAATGAAAACAAACATTGACATTTTCTATTTTTAGAAATTCTATTTTTAGAAATCAAGAAAACTCAAATGTCTTAAAATCGACAAATATTCAATAATATCATTTTTTAAACTCTTCAAAAACACCATTTTCACCAAACCCACCACTTTCAAATTCCCCATTGTAAATTCCTAAAAAATGTTGCATTAATGCATTGAAATTCAGTCCCGTGGTTTCAATATTAAGGTGAAATATTTCTATAAAACCTCTCTCCACCCGAAAATATAACATGAATAAGCCTTTTCTCACATAATCATGTCGATCTTGAGAATCACCACTGATTCTAAAGGTTATCTCGGAGAATTGGCAACATGAAACAGATCTTTGTATTTGCTTGATTCGGATAATGGCAAACAACCTTCAAAATGTTTGGGAAAAAAGTGAGTTCACATTTGCTGGCATTTTTCAAACCACTCATGGCATTTGACAACAATTTCCACTCATAGCGGAAACAAAAATCTTGCTTTGCCCTCGAAGGTCCAATATAATGCCCAATTCCAGAAGCTATTGCACGCTTCCCTTCTTTTGTTGATAGTCCAGGAATAGAAACTGAGAAAGAAACATCCCTTCCCTCACAACTCAATAAAAGACGTCTAACAGGTTTATACAAGGAATCCCCTGTATATTTCTTTGTTTCTCCTTCCTCCTCCTCGTCAAGTTCATGTGTATCCTCCTCCTCTTCCTCCTCTTTCCTTCCCTCTCCTTTCACAGCAACGGAATGTGACGAATGTTCCACTTCACAAGTTATCGTGACAAATGGTTGGGACCCATCAAAGGATGAAAACACGGCAATGAGGCTCTGCGGACGAATACTCATCATGCCGACAATCGGAGAGGTGGATGAAATATCTCCCTTCCATCCACGCTTATCAGCACCAACACTAACGGGATGGAGTTGAGGAAGAATGGATGACGTGGAAGCCACGGGTTGTGTGGATGACCCTTTTGGGTGGGGATAATCCCTGACAGATGAGACATCCTTCTCCAATCTACCAGCAAGAGGATGAAGAGCATTGGAGCCGAATATCTCACCTTGTCCACCAATAAACATCCCACCCATACCACTGACATGCGTTGTTACATGTGCTGTTGCATGTGCATTCACAGAATCGGACTCAACATCCCTATCACTCATCAAGAAACTAATGACATCCTGGGAATGAATCCATTCCAGTTGTGTAGAGGAAGATAGAGATTCAGATGTCGCCTTTGATGTGGTTGAAATACCAGACCCACGACCAGTGGCACCACTAACACTCAATACGAATGAAAGGGCGAGAGTGAGACTCAAGAGAGAAACACAGGCAGGTTTCGTGAGGACAGGGCTAATAGATTGAGGAGTCATGGATTGTAATGTGATCGGTTGCTCATTTTTCCCAGCCTCTTCAATTTCGAGTTCTTGAATTATTTCAATAGAGCTCTGCTCTCCGTCAAGTTCCATAGAAGTCGTTATTGGAATAGATGCAGACATGGTCATTGTATTAAATATATTACAAGAGAAGACAAGAGCTTTATGAGTATCCATTTGTTGAATAAATATGGTAACTAATTGAGATTTGTGCCTATGACATGATAATGCCAACGTTTTTAATGTATCTAGAATCAAAGCCCCATGGTATGTTTTAAAACTATAATGGATAACTTGTTCATCATCAACTTCTATTGTAGCTGGGGCTGTTTCATCCATTGCCAAAATATAAACTATTTATGATATAAAGATGTAATATTTAAGAAATACGATATATTGTACAAGAAAGACGAAAAATTGAGATTCTAATATTTCGCGAAGCCTTCCAAAGTGATATTATTCCACCAAGCTCCCGAATAGGATCAGAATACTTTTAATAGGATTTCAAAAATACATTTAATTGATTTGACGATGCAGTCCTATATATTAATTAATGATATTATCACATAGAATACCGAGAAGTGAGTGAAACAAATTTCAATAGCTCATATTCATGGCCATAATGCCATTTCCCAGCGAGTGTGATATAATAAAAATTAATTGGATATTTATTGACTTATTCAACTCCCCAACACATCTCAAAACAATGACAAACTCGATTGGCCACGGCGGCTGCGGACAGAGGATATTGACTTATACTTATCCATTCGGTAACATAAGAACATGCTTCAACATCTTTTAATGATCCGCTAGCCATGGATCCAATCACAAAAACCACAGGACGATCCTTTTCAGATCGAGAAATAGCAATATCTCCCACAGACTTCGAAGGTTTTGAGTATTGTCTATATCTACGTTTTCCCAATTTCTGTAATTTAATAGCTTCATCATCTTCACCTTCTTTTTTCGATTTGGATTCAATTTTCTCTTCACTCTCCTTGTCTCCATCAGTCTTGCTTTTCAATTTGAGAATATCTTCAGCAATATATGGGAATAAACTCACATAACGCACAGTCTCATGTCTAGTAAGTCCAATTATTCTTGTCCCAGGAGGGATTTGTTCTTTGATATCATTTTTAATCACTTGGAGAAGAACGGTGGACCCAGCTGCAGCACGAATATGTCTTTTGTGCAGTAACTGGGTTAAAAGACCGTAGAAACGTTTCTCTGTCCGGGGAATGCGAATGGATGGATCAACTTTAATCAGAACTCCAGAATATGTGCGAATAAAAACTTGTAACAAGCCAGCTTTGTTAAGGGGAGAGTCCAACAAGGCCTTGACAGTATCAAACAAAATATCAGGACGAACAATAGATGGATTGGATGTCGCTTTTGAAAGAGTTGAGGGATTCATATCCGCAGTTAACATAACATATTTTCCATTCTTCATCTTTGCCGTTTCTAAAAAGGCTTGTTCAAGAATGACAATAAGACGCTTATTCATGAACTCTGTCCCCGTAAAATGTGGGGTAATCACTTTCCGAATGTTCATTATCCTCTAGAATTAATGGAAAGCGGAAATATGAATTCAACATCATTCAAAACAAAAGAGACATATTAATCAAAGGAAAATAGATCGGTTATGCAAAAACAATGAAAAATAGGAATAAACATACCTTGGCTTGCGAAAGAGAGTTGATTTTTTTTTTCCGCTGGACGAAATCAAATAAAATGTTCGTTGGGAGGAGGTTCTAAATCTATTTCCAATCACTTTAAGAATCCAGTATATTGTTTTACTTGAATTTCGATAATTGTAGATAGAAAAAATTATCTCCTTCAATAATCCATAATAACCTATAATATAGAAAGAATTATTTAAAAGTAAGTTTGATATTGATGAAATGGTCAATGCTTTTTCCCTTGTCCTTTATTTTGATTCACTTTTTATTTTCACGCGAAATAGCCAAAATTGTGGTGGTGAGAAGTTATCCAAGGAATGAATTGGTGGATATTTGGTTTTTCTCTGCTTTTACATTTCTTATATACTTATTCATTCGAAATTGACTGCTCTACCAATAGTTTTTCATATGGCGTTGATTCAGAAATTTTTCAACAAATTTTTACTTCGGAAAATTATTTATATGCAATATTATCTTTAGAATGTGTCTCATCTTCTGATTTATTGACACTTTCCCTATACTTTGGACCCGAGTTGTCTTCTATACCTTATCAACTTGGAAATACGTTTTCTATTGATTGTTCCTCAGTTCCAAATACGGTTCGAGTTGCATTACCTTCACCTTTGGCAGATTCTGAAACAGCAGATAGCTATTTCAACGATGACGCAAATAGTGACATATTTTTGAAAATTGTGGGACAATCAGAAAATCTTGATGGATCAACCGCTTCCTTAAATACCTGTGTCATCTATCCCGATCCAATTTTACCTTTAATTGAAGGAGGAACTAGCTTCCCCTTCAGTGAAGATTCTTCTTCCGAGAATTGGTATTATATTCCACCAATTTGTGAAAAAACAAGTACGATGACTTATAATACCCTTGATATTTCCAATAGTTGCTTTGGATATGGTTATTTGGAAATCGATCTTGATAGTACTTCCACCGAACAATCTTGTAGTTCTGACATTATTTTTAGCGTTGAAGATCCATTAAATCCCCTTCCAATATTCCAAAATTCCGACTATAGTCATATTTATGTCCCCACCGAACGGTTTTCCTTCCATTCCACTTTCATGTCGAAGATTTCCTCTCCTGACATGCCTCCATCTATTTTTAGCCTCAGTGATACCGATTGCATTGAACAAGGTGGTGGATATTCCCAATCTGGTGGCTCCTTATCATATAGTTCCTGTGGCCTGAATCGTATTATTTTTTCCTTAGTGTCATCCCCTTCTTCTTCAACAGCCTCATTCGCACAGCCTGCTTTCGTTCGTTCGACCTCGATTCCCCGTTCCTCCTCTTCCATCATTCAACCAAACTCCTCTGTGTCGCTTGATATTTCAGGTATTAATTCAGTCACCTTGGATTCCATTTCGATTGATTCCAACTTCCTGCATGCCCCACTTGAATCATACAACCCTTTATCCAGCGATGGTGTATACTCGAGCAAAGGTAGCACGTTTGGAGGAGTCTCCAAGGTAGTTTCTCTCGAGAATGCTTCGAGTTGGATCGAACAAGTTGAACTCAGTGTCAAAGCAGTATATAATATATCCGAAGGAAGCACTGACACCGATCTACCAGTGTCGTGCCAAATATATCAGGACAGTTCTATTTCTGGATACGATTCGGTATTGTCCAACCCTTTCTGTGCCATGGGGTATAATACAGGGTTAAATGGTGAGTATGGAGACTATTTCATGGCGAAAAAGGATAAGATTCCTCTAAAACGATGCAATAATTCCACGGTTGCTCCATATTCGGATTCTATATTTAGTTATAATTCTGACACTGGATTGGAGCTATGTATGTTCAGTTCCTCATCTAATGACACCGATCTTCAAAATACATCTGTATTTATTAACGGAATCGGTCCAAAGACAAATATTTTCCTCGAATGTAAACCCATCTTTGATATGTCTGATTCCTCAGATTCGTTGTTCTCCTTGACTGTTTCGGTCGAATCCGTCACAGCCTTCAATTCTATTCCTACTCTGAGTTCAGAGACATCAACCTCTTTCTCATCCTCTATTTATGGGTATGCTATAGTTGGAAGTGATTCTTCGGAATCGATGACAGATAGAGTTTCCGTTGACATCGAGATTGGAAATCTCACAAACGAGCCTTCCGATACCGTTCTTCTTCTTGGTTCTTCGCTTTCTACTTCCACTGGGGAGAACTTGGGTATTATTCCACTCTCAATGCCTGATTCCCATCATTTCTCAGCACCTGGAATAGTTTCTGTTGATCCGAACAATTCTAATAGATTTGCTGTGAAGTTCTCTGACATTTTTCCTGCTCATAGTTTCCCCACTTTGATCAGATTCATCAATTTCTCAACATCTGACCTTCAACAAGCTACTATCTCTCTTTCTGAGCATGATATATCAGAATATTCAACATTATCGGACAGTTCTATTTATATATCCTCTGAGAATGAGAGTTTATCCAATATTGTATACACTTGGAACTCCGATACATCCGAATATGATTCCTCTTCCTCTTTCCCGGCGTTTATTTCTGTTCCATCCAAATGCTCCTCGAAGTATAGATGTTCCTTTGAGTTATATGCAACTGTTTCATATCGTGTACATCCCAATTCCTCATCTACTATTGATTCAGCTTATATCCCACCTTCATACCTCTCTTTCTCTCCTTCTGTGCATATATCCTCCCTCTCTTCCTCTCCGTCGCATCTGTACAACGACGGGGAACATGTTCCAACCTCATGTTCGTTTGGGATTCCTTCCATAATCAATTCAAATGCCGTATATCCCCAAATCATGAATTCTACCTCAACCCGCTCTGCAACTCCCCTCATTACAATGATGGCTAATTCCCCATGTTTTCCCACTTCTTCCGACGAGTTTGTATTGAATGTCTTCGAGCATCCTGCCATACTTGCTCTGAAACGAGATGAACTCGAATATGGCATTCAAAATATTGATCGGATTATTTCATTGACGTATAGGTTTATGTCGCCAAATGATGAGTGTTCTAATAATGATGGAGAGTACGAGGGATCTTGGTGTGATTGTAAGAGATGGAAGCCAAATCTTACGAATAATCTTTATACCTTAAGAACTGGACGAATGTGCGATGGAGCAACAATTCAAAGGACCGATGGTACCGTTGGCATTGTTCCCCTTATTGATTACGAAGGATCTTCATGGAGTGCTTACTCTGTGTTGATGCCAAGATATAGCCAGAAGTTGTATATTCCTTTTGCTAGCACAACCAACGATTCAAATAGTTTGGTGTGTATTGCTGTACAAACACAATCGGGATCAGTAATGTTCCACGGGGTGGCCAACTCATTCGATGAAGATACCGATTATATGCAATCGACAGATTTTTACGCCGATCTATATTTATCTTCTTTCTCATCCTCGATTCACCCTTATATTCTTCCCCACTCTATAGTTGTTCCCCTGTGTGGAAAAGCAACAAATGGAAATGCTATCTGGTTTGTATTTTCAGGGTCTGACCCAGAATTGAGTTCAATCACGATTTCTACTCTCGAATCTTCACATCTCTCTCGCTCCTCTTTGCCCAGAGCTTTTAAGTCATTTTTTATGGATACAGACGATACTATCATTCTTTTTATTGGAGTTTCTCTCTTTAGCATTAGCGTTGGTTTCATTATTATATGTAGATTCGGAAATAAGCAAGTCGAATGGGAACGCGAGCAAGCTACTCCGGCATTCATCTACAAAATTGATAATCCAAAGATTAAGAAAAAGAAGAAGAAGGAATTAGAAAAGAAACGCAAACAAATGGAGAAGAATGGAAGAGAAAGGAGGAAAATGAGAAGTCCAGCTTCTTTGCCAAGAATGTTCGATAGAACCGTGCCTTTACCTGCTCTGAATGATCAATTATCTTGATGATATTGGATATTAAAGCTAAGATTAATTATCATTTTAAAATAAATCACATAGGTCTCCGACGGAGTAAATCTAAAACGTTTTAGATGTACGTGTGTAAACGAAATGCAAATATATCAAACATTCTTGCATTTCAAAAACGGTTGGGAGATGCCCAATTTCAAAATGCAAAAAACATGCCAGGACAAATTGCATTTCAAATGTTACAATAAATGAATCGCATATTACAAAATTCCACATATATATTCACTGATTTCTATATTAAATGAAGAAACTTAGATGGTTAAATCTGTCATGAAAAGTTTCGTACATTTGAAAAATGGAAATATGATGTTCCTAATTATTTAAATAACAGACATTTGATCAAATCCACTGATGGGCGTCAGTATCATAGTTTTATTTCTTTATAATATTATTACTAAAGATACGGTAACATTTATAACATAAGGAGTGTATAATTTATGAAATGAATATCCGTTATGAATACTAGGATAAGAATAACCATTTTTGTCATTATATCAGATATTGCAATTTATTATGAATGAGTCTATGAACACAGAAGACGATATTGAAGAATATTCTAGCTCCATTTCCTCACCCCTTGAAGCCTTTGAAACTAGTCGTTTTTCAGTCATCGAGAAGAAGCTGGATGTTCTTTTAAAAGCTCTAAATAAGATCCAAACGCGAATAATTCATGTCGAAGAACGGCAAAAAAAGGAGATATTACCTTCTTTAAAGTCATCTTTGACTCTTCAAGAAGAGCTTGCTCCTTTCATTGATATTGAGAGATTTTTACCATCAATGGTGAAAACCATGACAACTAAGATAACTGAATATGAAGAAATTTTTAATGATGTTGTCACTATTTCCTCGTTACAAATTTTGTCTCTTCAGCGTAAAGAGGAAACATTGGCTAAGAAAGATCGTACTGACACAACAAGCCAACGAAAGAGTATTATAGAATCATTATTAAAAGATAAACATAGTCAGTTGTTTCTCAAATTGGCCAAAAAGGAACAGGCCATATTGATTTCCCGCCTATTGACCCGAGCGAGAAGTCGCTTATGTGCATTAAAGAGGGATAATAGCGAAAAAACCATCCTGAAAAACCTTTATTCAAAAGAATTATGGTGGACAGTTGAATTAGATATGTGGGCTCTTGAGGGAACCTCCAGGCGACGAATCAAGTCTCGAACCCACCCTGATAGTCAACCATTGACAAAATCACCAACATTTTCAGAGGTTATTCAACAAGTAGAAGATGGTTTAAAGATTCCGACTGTTCCAGATGACACGTTTTCTTTCGATGGAATTCTTGTTCCAGATCCACCTTCCAAGCACAAAAGGAGAGCAACTCATCGTATTCGTAAACAAGGACGCAGTTCTTCTAGTCGACACTCTCAACCCAGGCAGATCTCTCCAGGTTCACATGACGGATCCGGTAGTGAGCCCGACGAAGAAGACCAATAACTTTGGTGCGAGCAAGAGTCTTCCTTTACCAATTGCCCACATGGATCCATTTTCATTCGCAGGTATCCCAACCATATCTAAAAAACGGGTCAAGAAACGTCTAAAACGAAGGTCAACAGCACGAAAGGAATAAGTTCAAGTTCTATGCTGATCTCGTATTGATTCTTTGTTTTTTGTTTATCACCTAACAAGAAAATCATGTCTATTGCCTGATCTTAATCAGTGATTACCTTTATAACTCATATTTCTATTTGAAGCTTCTCTTATTCTATTGGAGACAAGATTGATAGCGTCATTAAAGCCTCACTTCTACTGCTGAAGGTCAATCTTGCTTTTCAATGGTTAAAAGTAGCTTTGATATAGATATCTTTGGGCCAATAAAGGTGGTTGTTCTGATTTATTTCATAGCTTGTATTTTTTTTTGTTTCTCCTCCTCGTTTTCTGTTGAAGTATCCTGAGCTATTGGCTTTATTACCCATGATTCTGTTTGGTTCTTCTTTTGATTATCAGCGATGGTAGATTGATAGCGTCATTAAAGCCTCACTTCTACTGCTGAAGGTTAGTCTTCCTCGCAAATAATCAAGAGTGGCTCTGAATTTGATATCTATGGTTAATAATGGTTGTTGTTTTGTTTACTTTAACAGATATACTCGTTTTATCTCGACATTTATAACTGTTTTAAAAAAATTTACTTATTTTTTTGTTGTATAAATTGTTCTATTTCGTTAACGAACCCGGTCACAATCATATTGGTCTTAATATTGTTTATTGAGTAGTTTTCTGTTTTTATCTTTAAATTTTTTAATTTATTTTGATCACATAAGACACAGAAGTGAGATTGAGATGATGTATATTCTGGCCTGGCATCCACAAATGTACATTGTCTTGATTTCAGGTTGCCAGCCTGACTTGTTGCTTTTGCTTTCTTGATTCACATTTTACATCCGTTTTATTTTATTTTTGTATTTATTTGTGTCTCATTTCTATATTAATTTCTTTATTGGGATTTTTTTTATTATTATTTTCTTTTTTTCCTTTTGTTTCTGATTTATTGTCAATTGTCATTGTTCTCATCTTTTATTATGTTTTCTTGTTCTTGTTTCGTTGATTTCATATTAAGCAAGCTCTTTGCTGTAGCGCTTGGCAACGTTGTGAGCTTATCATCCTTCGGGATGTGAATGATGCCTTCTGTATCACTGTAATTCCTGGGATCCTGATCTCCAGCATATCGCAGCACTTTCTAAAAGTGACCGGGTATGGTTTGTAAGTTGGTTGATCTTTCAGTTAGATATCTGCAGATATCGGAGTTTTTGTTATGCTTGAGCCGATTGTTCTATGAAATGAAACATGGATTTGATGACATGATATTGGTGGTCATGGTGCTGGGTAGTCTTTTGGATGACTGCAGTGAGTAATATTCACAGGCAGCACTAGGACCAAGATTGTTGACATCATACAATAGTTTATTTTGGTTATAATAATTTGTATTTTCCTTTTTTTTTTTTCTTTCTTATCTTCTTTCATGAATTCGATAGGTATTGTTGATATCCTCAGGAAATGACCTTAAGCATTGACATTAATCACATGATTAACTAATTTGATGAAGAAGAGAAAAAGAATGAGACCATGAGTTGTTTCAACAATTCTGGAAGTTTCAGAGATAATCAGGTGGGCTTAGTCTCATTGTAATCAGAAGGGTGCAATTGGGATTCCAACATATGCCGTGTATATGTTCCCGATAACCCTGTCCTAATAGCACATCATACATGTGTGGACCTTGCTGATTAGAGGACGTCGGTGTCCAAATCCTTTTATTTTCTGCTCTTATTCTTTTTCTATTTTTCGTTTTATTTCTTTATTATTGATTGTTGTTGATGCTTCATTTCTTTTTCCTGTAATATCCGCTTTTGCTTTATTGATTCAAGAGATTCTAGTGTTTTATTATTGATTCTTGTTAACGTTTCACTTAACACAGCCTTTGATTTGTTTACTTCACTTTTTTTCCTTCTCCTGCTCGTCATAGATACCTTTTCCATGCACACCAATTCCTGCAACAGCTTGTCTTTTTCGAACATGTATTCTGGCCATAGCATGGTCAAGGCGCATACGTTTTATTTCATCCTTAGCATCGGATTTGGACTCGCTATACTCGCTATACTCGGAACCTTCATCATATTCATCCTCCTTTTGCTTTATCGCTCTGACACCGACATATTGCCTCTCATGACACATACATATCATAAATTTTCTTAAATGAGGCTTTTTAGTAACCTCATGGTGTAGAGCGTGCCAGTATTGTTGGGTATAAATCTTCATATGATCGGGTCGTTTCCATGGTAGCTTTGAGAGCGTATCACGTTGAATGAGTGCGCAGTATGTTATTTCATTCACCGGATCTACTAAAATTGGACTTATATGACGATAATCGGGGTCGATTCTGTATATTTTCTCAAAATATTTTTTCCTTGTCATTCTTTGGTTAAATTTGGTAATACAGGTATATATCAGTAAAAAGGTAAAAAAATAATGATAATTTTCAAGATATATTGGCTATAAGCTTAGCAATAGCAAGGGAAAATAACATGAATCTAAAGCGTTTCCCATTATTGAATCTTGAGTAAGTTTAACACGATTTATTTGTACTCCATCGCGCTTCAGCTGTGTTTTTTAACGTTTTGAAATCGTTAAAAAAATGCTGTATCTTGTGCTATTTTTATATCATTTTCACGGGTTGTCGGAGACCTATGCATAATATGGTGAATTTCAAAATTAAAGGGGGAATTTTAATATATTTTCAATAGATTCAACAAAAAATGATGCTGATTTGCAAGCGAAAATTTGATTAATGGTTGTTATGAAGATGATTTTTATCAATTTTCAATTTTTTTTTAAAAATTTCGAATTTGACCAACAAAAGCTATCCATAAAAGTCAACCTTGAGCATATTGTTACTATAATTAAAGAATAATATCAAAAACTTCAATAACATAAATAATGAGTCATACAATGAGAGAAATAGCTGATTCTCTCTCTACAACTCCTGGAGAGCACGGAATCATGTCTGATCTTCATAAATTATCCACCATATCTGACGTATCTGCAAGTACATTTCAACAAGCCATGGGAATATCATCAAATATAACAAAAGGTCCAGCTTCGAAAAGTACAAGCGTTCTCAATTCTGCGCGTGAAGAAGAGCCCCCAGATTTGTTATCTTCCAGACCCCGTGCCTCATCTACCTTGCATCTTGGTGAGCTCGAACCGAAACAAACGACAAGTATTACAGACACTATGCGATCTGAATTGCAGACCACAAAGGATTCATTGGATCGTCTTTCACAACTGAAAGGCATTAGAGGACTAAAAACGAGTTATGCACCAGCTACTTTCATTGAACAATCAGCAGTGTCCCATTCTGATTCTTCACCAGCCATGGGTGAGAGGGCGTCATCTTTTCAAATGCTCTCTTCCTTGGAAATGAAGCAATCTTCAAGCATGCGAAGCTCAATATTAAAGAGGAAAATGAGTGAAACAAAGAAGATGATGGTTGAAGAAGCCAATTTGGCTTTCAACAAATCATATAGAAAGATTAAAAGACAAATTGATTCAATATTAGCTTGGAAAGATCCAGAACTTGAAAATATACAAAACGAAATAGAAAAAGCTTTAAAATAAAAACGTTTATTCTTTATTGATCAAGATTTCTGAAAGATGTGTGACTATAAACTCAATTTAGCTTTAAAATTTTTAAATTAAATTAAAATTAAAAATTAAATTAGTATCTTCTGTCTCTAAACCCTCCACCTCTTGGAGCTCCTCTTCCACGGCTTGAACCCTTAAAGTCACCTCCTCTCTTATCGCCATAACCACCAGAGCTTCTTCTGTCTCCAAAGCTACCTCTTCTATCGCCTCCACGACCACCAAAACCACCACCACGAGGACCACCTCTTGAAGGACCCCCAAAGCTTCGTTTTCCACCTTTAGCTCCAGGCCTGGCTTTTGGAACACCTCCATTTCTTCCATCAGTAGCTTGTGTAATTCTGGTTATGGGAATTAATCTATCTTCTCTTACAGTGACTATATCTCCTTTACGGAAGCTTGATGCTTTAAATCCTGGCTTTAACTTAACAATAAAGAACTGATATTAAAGTATTTTGAGAAAGAAGAAAATAAATAAATTATGTCCAACAAAACAAGTTAAATCGAAAAAACTATACGAAAAAATTACATACATTTGAATCTATTCTTCCGAGAAT
>BQXS01009973.1:0-15706 GCA_024181965.1 Aduncisulcus paluster
ATATTTTTCTCCTCGTTCCAGGAGAGTTAACCCTTTTGAATATAATGCCATGAAAACTCCAGAAATGAATGAAGGAATAAAAGAAAGATAGACAAATGTTGCTTTCTTTTCACAACAATGCATCGAAAGAACGGAAATAACAAGAAAACCGAGTCCAACAATGAATACATACATAAAAGTTACATTACCGAACGATATTGCTGATCTTTCTGAGTCATCCTTAATATAGCCCCAAATGAGAAATACAATGGTTATACCAATAGAATTTAACATTAAACATGTCACTTCAGTATCCTTTTTGTCAATATTCAAAAAGGAGATCGATGAAATGAAAAAAATGATAAAAATAATGAATAACCATGCATTACAATAAAATCCGATTAGAGAAGTGCAGCCACAGATGAAAAATAAAATAAAATCAATTATAGGAAATTTTATATTTGGATAGTACTGTACTATACTATATTTATCTTGCTTTTTGTTTTTGATGAAGGAAAATAGCCCAATTCCAAGTCCTGCATTAATTATTCCACCGATGACTCCAAATACACACCATCCACGAATATCTCCCCCTAATTCCACATGAGGTATTAATGCTTTCGCATATGATGGTATGAAAACTCCCGAAATGGCCGAACTTAACTTTGCAAAAAAGTCATAAGGGAGTTCAATAGCGTCAAAAACTGTCAAGATACCAAAAATAACAATCCATCCAACTCCAACAATGGATATACTTACTAAAATCACATCGTTTATCGTTAAAACAGATTTATCTTCCTCATCATCATCATTATATGAATCTTCCACAGACGAATTGACTTGATTATGGGATATCCGAATATTTTTGGGATTTGAGTAATAATTATCTGAATTATTTTGAAATTTATACAATTTCTGTATCTTTCACTGCAATATTATCATCAAGCTCACTAGTATTATCAACAATAGGCTCTTCTCTTCCAAATTGTCTCTCCCCATATTCAATGGAAGACTTGAGATAATGGTCAGCCAAATTATGAGTATTATGATGGAATCCACCCATCAAATCATTTTTATCCTGATGTGACCATGATTCAGTATGAGTTTTATGAATCCTCTCAGAATAAGCAATATCAGAGGAATGGACAGTATTGATAAGGAGGAAAAGTAGAATAATTCCGATAAGTAATACTTGAAGATGCATTTTATGACGTTCTAAACCAGAATACATGAAAATATTATTCATGAAGGAATACTAAGACTATTATTTGGGATGTAGTAAAATAACAATATAATATACAGAAAAGTCAAAATATTACCAACAATGAAATTGAAGAATTGTGACAAAAAGGAACTATTCTTTGGCTCAGCACTGGATATCACTTTTCTCAGTGAGAAATAATAATTTGAATGGAATTATTGTCAATTTACCTTTTCGTTAACATTAATACCAATATAAATCCCCAATAAAATATTTTTTCCTCCTCCTTATTTTAGATTTTTCCTCAGCTGAGAAATCTTTTCAATTTCTCTACCATAAAGTTAAACGATTCTTTATGATTTAGATTCAACATAATACCAATTTTACCGTCAACAATGGTGAAGTAGATCGCATAAATAACAGTATTTCATAGGTAACAAAGAAATCAAACAAAACACGGCCAAACAATCAGATAGCTGGGTTTTTTTCATAATGCTTCAAGTCAAAACGGTTTTATATTTCAGTACAAGGAATATTTCATCGACCCACAACACGGGAAAAAGGAATTTATATTCAAAAATTTCAAATTTCGATGGAATATATTAAGATCGGCATAAAAATTTAATGTTTCCAGTAGAATTGTTTTATATATTATTTTGAAGTTTTTTAAGATCATTGAATGTTTCATTTTGATGGTTTTATCTGCTTTAACCAATCACATTTCGTTGAACAAGAATATCAATATATTTCTGCCATTTGATGGAAAGAATATGAATAATCACAAAATAATAAGACCATTTCCAAAAGTGTGCATTGTGATGTATATGCCATTATCAAGAAAAACGAGTCGTTTTACAAATCTCATGAATCATCATGCACGTGACATGATATCACGTGATAGATTGGGTAGACAGAGAGAGATCATGATTCCATTCGTTGAGAAATCACTTGCCAAGAAATCATGGCGTGATTTAGAAATCCTCCAATTCTTGAGTCAAGAACAAAACAAATATTTCTATAAACAAATTTTTACTATCTAAACATAGAAATTAATGAATTTGTGTTTTAATCCAATGTAAGTGAATATTATAACTATTTAAAACCCTTTCCTTTCGCAGTAGGAAGAGGCAAGTAAAGTTTTTCAGGATCATCACGAAATTGATGTTTAGGACTCTTCCAATTGCTATCAATTTCCCTTCTCAAAAGTCTAATAATCTTTGCGCGTTCGAGTGTTCGTTCTCTCCCACTCATCTGTCCGAAAGCATGGTTTGAAGACACTTTGCCGGAAGACACTGGATCCGAGAGCAATGAAAACTCCTCCTTGGGATATAATTTATGCCATTTATCCGACACGACACCACTAGCACCAATCCCTGTGCCCTTCCCACCTCGTTTCTTGAGTGGAACAGACTCAGTTCTCCTCTCCAAATCATGTTTCGTTGCCGTGTCTTTTTCTCCTCCCCACACCCTCAGATCTCCTTCATCCTCTCTGCGCTCTCGTGCGGACAGGACAGAGTCAAGCTTCTTCGCAGTCTCACTCTGCATCAGTAAGGCTCGGCATTTACGACAGAAGCGAGCTCCAAGAGCACTCGAAGTGAAGATATGGTTCTTGTCATGGGAAGGATCCGTGGACTTGGCCAAACGCCGGTTGTACTGCAATTCTTTCTTCGAGGGCTTATATTTCTTCCTGGATGGCTTGGGAGTCGTGGTTGGAACCCTCTCATAATCTTGAACGCCAATCACATCCTCTTCAGTCAACAGAGCTCCACACACACACCTTGCACCATACCCATCTTCCTCCTTCATCCTCTTCTTCCGCCGTTGCCTCTGGGTCTTCTCCTCTCCAAAGATCACAGAAGTGACAGACGATAATGTTGGATAAAAGGTACTATCGCTCACTGTCGATCTAGGGATGCTATCACGATCACTGCGAAGTCCCTCATACAGTCCGTCTGCACTCAGATCAGAACTCACAGTCCGCGAGAAGGGGCGAATATCACGTTCCTGATGCATAATGGCATCGATCGAGTGTCGATGTTTGCCAGAGGGTCCCAAGAAAGCAGAAGCATCATAGTCCTTAACTAGAGGATTCCTGGTATCAGTAGCATGTGCATGGTGCTCCTCTTCTTCGTCAATGGCGTCTGAGAAGAATCGCATGTCATCAATGGTTTTGGCAGGACGAGTACACCTCTCGGTTACACAGCCACGAGGCATGGCTGGAGACGCAGAGATTATCCGACGGTGGCGTGACGACAGGGGCAAAGTCGTGTTCCATGCCATTGGAATGCCCGATTGAGGGGTCAATTCGTATTTTTCTGGGTATCTAGCGGAAGTGGAATGAGCGAATGGATTCGATTTTAAGAATATTCCTAAATCGGGTGGAACAGACTGCGACATAATCCTCTCAGATGATGTATATTGACGTGCACTCGCAGGCTTTCGATCAACTGAGTACGTAGAGCCGTATCTTTCCATACTTTTGGTTCCACGTGCAGTCAAAAAGTTTTGGTCAATATTTGAAGATGAACGTGGCTTTGGTGTGTGAATATACGGCGCATCTCCCCGAATAACACGTGCAGAACGGGTACATATATCAAATTTCTCAAGAACATCGTCGGAAGCTGATGTTGATGTTTTGGATGGAGAACGTAAAAAACTTGACGATGAAAATAAACGAGGAATATGAACTCCCGAAGAATGGCATGTAGTTGCTAATAATTCTTCATTTTTCTCTTCTTCGGAAGATTCTACATTCTCTTCAACCACCTGGTCTGGTATTGGGATGGTTTGAGCATCTTTTGTAATAATTTCTTGAGTATTAACATCTTCTGGAATAGGAATTTCGGAGATAACTTGACTAGTCACGGGAAGAGGGGTGAGCTGATAATCATCCTTTGGCGATTGATCTGAAACATCTTTCATAATAATATCTTGCTTTATGGGAATTACTTCTATTTGAGGATTTAAACTAACCTTAGAGCTTGGAGAACTTGATTTGGAAACACGAGAACCAACAGAATCTTCAAATACACTTATTGGAGAGGAAACTAAGTCGGTTGACAGTTTTATCCGTGGTTTTTCTCCACTAAACGACATAAAAACAGACGAAAAAAATAAAAAATTAAAATGTAGTTGTGGTTTTCCGAAGAAATTCGAGTGTGTTTTCATTTCTGTCAAGAATAGTTAGTTTATTTCGAAATTTCCTGTTTTTATATTAATAAAATTACTTTAATTTTCTCGAAAGGTGAAAAAGTAAAACATCTTAATACAGAAAAAAACGATACGAATTAAAAACTTAAAAAACTTCATATAATTATTTACTTTATCAATTCGCAATCAAATTAATTTTAGACGACAGGGTAAGAAGCCTCGGTAGCAACACCACATCTGTTGACGTTAGGGTCAGCCTTGATGTAGATGAAACCGTTGTCACCCCAAAGAGGAGACCAGGAGTTCTTCACAATCCAGTATGGAACAGTCTCAGCATCAGCATCAGTGGGGTCGTTGTATTCACCATAACCGACGAGGGTAACAGCGTGAGCAAGGTCAGACTCGGCTCCACCACAGTTTTCATCGTCATAGATACCACTGGCGTAGTAAATGAAACTGTCAGGGACAGCAACGGCGATGGCAACGGGACCAGAGAGGAGAGCGGTGTAAAGATCATCGAAGTTGTGAGCGGTATCATCTTGGTCCCACCAGTTCTCGACACCTTCCCAGTGATCAAAGTTGAACTTGGCATCAACACCTTGGTCAATCTTACAGTAGTCGTTAACACCGAGGTAAGGGTAGTCCTCATCAGCGGTGGATCCATTGGAACAGAGCCAGTCAAGGGCGTATCCAGAGTCACCTCCGTTACAACCATTGTTGACACGGTAGTCAGGGTAAGCAGGGCTGTAAGTCCAGACACAGTCGACAACACGTTGCTCAGAAAGCTGAACGAACTCCTTGTTGGCAATGGCGAGACGACCAGAGAGGGATCCCATGGCACCGAAGGTCCAGCAAGAACCACAAGCAGCTTGGTCTCTGACGGGTCCGGCAGCGTTGTACTTGCTCAATCTCCAGTCAATAGGGGCGTAAGAATCATATGTGGGGAAAGTGTGTTCTTTGTAGTTATCAAGCATGTCCCAGTTGTCTCTGTCATCGTTGGAAGGGCTGTGACCAGTGTACAAGTGTTGAACCTCCTCGTTGGAGAGATCAGCAAGGTGGTTAAGAGCCATGGTGAAGGTCTTGTTGGGGTTGGCGTTGTGCTCGTTGATCATGGCAAGACGATCAGAGAAAATTCCTTGACGCTTGGCAGTTTCCTTGGCAGTAGCGTAGTACTTGCCGTATTTGGCTTGGAATTTAGCGAACTGGGCACCAACGGAGTGTTTCTTACCACCGAGGTGAGTCTTGAGAAGGGTCTGGATACGAGAACCAGCACTTCCTTGAGTGGCATAGGGGTCGACGGGAGTGAAGGGGTTGTCACAAGGAGTGGGCTTGTCAAAGGCGTTGGCCTCGTTGTAGTAAGGAATGTATGTGTAGTAATCAATGATGTAAAGGTCAAAGTGAGAACCTCCCCACATGTTGTAACCACGCATCTTCCACTGAACGGGGGTACCAGAATCGGTGATGTAGATGTCGTAATATTGGATCTTATCGGTGATCTGTTGTCCGTCAACTTCAGGGATGGAAGTCCATTGGTAGTGTTTGCAAGAAATACCACGAACGCTCACTCTATCATCCTGCAAAACGAAGTCATCGTAGTTGGTGGGAAGAATGGGGGAGAGTTCAATGTCATCAGCATCCATGTAAGGGGCAATAACACACTCCTCATGACTGTCAGTGTTATCGACAGATTGAGCAATGTAAACTTCATAATAGATGGGATCATCGTTGGACAAATCAATGATAGTGTAATCAAGATTATCGTAATAAACGGTCTTTTGCTTCTGATTGTTGTAATAGTTGAAGGTAATAGGGATGTTCAACTCAGCATTCACGACTTGGAATTCAGCCTCAATATAATAGGTCTCAGGCCAAGTTGGCATGGTAGCGAAAGCAACAGCAATCAAAGAAAGTGTAAATACCAAATATTGGAAATTCATCTTAAGCAGTGGTCAAGAAAAGATTTACACGATTCGACTCCAGTCCAATTTAGTCCAATTGTATTTGGAGGTTGTAATTCCAAAATAATCGCCTACAAAAAAAGAATAAAACATGATATTAGAATTAATTTTTATCCAAGAATCTTCATTTTTGCTTGTGTTAAAAAATAATCTATTTTTGGGATAAGGGCTTTAACAGAAGAAATCATTTCCATCAAAGCATTGAATTGATATATTTTTTCATATTGAATGGATTTACAATAGAAAACTGAGAATTACTTGGCGTATGCATGTCGAACACTCAAAAACAAGGAAATTGAACTGTTACAGGCAAAAAAATCGGATTATTTTATTTAAGTTATGTTTCCTCCATATGAATGTTCAGAATGAAGGATGTTTCTCTTCCCATTCCAACTATGACGAAAAACACTATCCACAGTTCAGAAAATGATAAATTCCACTCCTGTCTAATGTATTCAAATATTAAGATTAAACAACAATAATGAATGATCACTCTTTGTCTTTCATCTTCCACTGTTGCATACATAAAGGACATTTGGGTTTAGATTTCACCCATTGATCAATACAATGGAAATGGAAAGCGTGACCACATTCACCCCAAGCAAGAGGACAACGGCTTGCAGAACCGGCCTTTCCTTGGCATTCAATGCAAGGTTCCATACAACTGTGTTGACAAATGGCACATGTCGAAACATCAATATCATATTCCCATGTAGCAACAGCATGCCAGGCCTTTATCTACAAGAAACAGAATAAAACAACAAAATATCAAAAAATTGACGAGATAAATAAAAAAACAAAAAGAGGTGATAAATAAGCTTAAAAAAAGATCAAAACGAAGGGGAAAAGTAATGTACATACCTCAAATGTAGGTTTATCTTCTTTGGACATCAGAGCTGATGGATGTATTGTTCAAAAACCAACACGATGGAAGGGCCAACAGAAGAACCAGCCGAAGAAGCAAAAATGATTCAAACAAATTGGAGATACAAGGAATGAAAAGGAAAAATTAGGCTTAATTATATGGTAAAAATTAATTATTGGACCCATTTTACAATTTATTCTACGTATTTTCTCCGGAGCCAAACGTCAAATCGTGTTCTTGTCACTCAGCAGATTTGTACAACAATAATGAATCAAATATTTTAATTAAAATATGAAAACGGTCATAATATGTCTTTAAATCAGTATCATTTGATTACGCCAAGAGATAGTGTAAATGTTCGTGTTTTGAGAGCATTTCAACGTTAATGATGGGATATTCGGAATTTATTTATCGCAAAAAGGACAATTATTGTTTTTTTAAATTTGTTTGAACTCTACTCTGACCAAATAATTCTCCCCATTTTTTGGGTTTGGATTGCAGTTTTTTTGTATTCAAACATCACCAAAATTTTTCCAGTTTTGAGCATTCATTTCCTTTTTTGAGCTTTAATTTTTGCTTTTTGATTCATTTTCTGACAAAATAATATTCTCAAAAACAATTTCTTCTCCTAAATCAAGCTCTTTTGGTCAAATATTTGATAATTAGTTATTTCCAGTTTTTTTAGGAATCATTATTTGATAAAACAATTCAAAACAGATGTTTAAGCAGCTTCCTTCTGTAATCCAATTTCAATCTCGTTCTTCAATTGGAAATTCCTCAATTTCTTCCCCATCATCTGCAATTTCTCCTTCAAATCCCGAAGTGATGGATTATTTTGATGGGTTACATTCCTATAATTCTGATTCTATGTCTCCAAGACATCAGCCAATGCACCACCGCCACTCTTCCTCCATATCTGGTCCAATATCGGATTCTTACTCCTTTTCTCTCTCCGATGCAGCCTTTCGAGCACAACATCTCCTGGATATTCATCGATTCAACATGTTGTCACAGATAGGCTCCGGATCTTACGGGACTGTGTTCAAGTCCTTCGATACTGTCATGAAAAATTATGTTGCAATTAAAAGATTAATGGTGACATGTGAAGCAGAAGCCAATACTATTGCCAAAGAAATTACTTTTTTGATGGCATTCAATCATCCCAATATTATAAAATGCTTTGGTCTGGCATCAAATCCAACGATTCATGAAATGTATATTATTACAGAATATGCCGATGCAGGTGCTGTTAGCGATGTGATGTTTTCTTTAGAGCGTCCATTTAGTGAGGAAGAGGCATTATCTGTGGTTAAATGTGTCCTAGAAGCCCTAGTTTTCTGTCACAAACAAAAAGTCCTGCATCGAGATATCAAAGGATCAAACGTTCTTCTCACAATGGATGGAATGGTTAAACTAGTGGACTTTGGTATTGCCACAGCTGTCGAGCACACTCTTGGGAAACAGTTTAGTCTTTGCGGCACCCCTCTTTGGATGGCTCCTGAGGTTGTGAAAGGTGATGGATCCGGAACAGCCGCAGATATTTGGAGTGTTGGAATTCTTTTGATTGAACTTTTGGAAAAAGTTCCTCCCTTTTCTGATATCCATCCCTCACGTGTTCTGATGACTATTGCACGAATGTCGACTCCACCCACTCTCTCAGATCCATCTAAATTTACTCCCGAGTTACTTGATCTCCTCCACCGAATTCTACAAATAGATCCCGATGAGAGAAACACTGCCCAACAGCTTCTTCAGCATTCCGTATTCAAGAAAGTTACTGGCCAAGAACAATCAATTCTTGCAGCCATGATTGAACAAGCCAAGAAGAATATCGATGGAGATAGTCATTCTGCGTCATACTCCGAATATTCCTCTTCTTCTTCATCATGTCACGAAGAAGTTGATGTTGGCCATCTTAAGGATTTTCCTCCTCAAAGTCAACCAAAACAGCCATCATGTTCTGCAAGATCAGATCAGTCACATGACAGGGATAGGGAAGAACCCAAGGACAGATCATCTCCTATTCACGATGGAAACTATCAAGATATCAGTTCTTCCAGTTCATCGCAATCCACATGCATTGTCCATGCCTTCCATAACTCCTCCTTAGGAATCACAAATCAACATGATACGACCATCAAACCTGTTGTATCGTCTCATGCTGACATTGTTAAAGATGATATTGTGGAAGATGACATTGTTGAAGTTGATAACCATTACACAGTGGAACAGATATCTCTGATTTCTTCAAGGAAGGAAGAACAAGAATCCGAGGATGAAACCACAGAAGAGAAGGATAATCCACGACCCACTTCCATGCCAACCTTGCGTCCTTCGCATTCGTGTGATCATTTGTCCGTTTCATATGACGATGAACTCGATCGAGATGTTTCCTTCCTGAACAATGTCTCTTCATATGATCTCGGAAGAGGTTCCATCCCAACCCATCATTCACCAAGATCATGTGATATTGATGGCAATCCTCAAAATTCTACAAATACAATACCCCCTTCCCCATCCATCTCCCCTACTTCTCGTGTTCGAGCAATCTCCATCACCGAACCATCCAGCAGTGGCACAAATGATATTGATGAAGCACTGATGCTGACAGTATGTTCCCACATGCAGAACAAGATGAAAACAATCGATCCAACGGATTCTTCTGAAGAGGAAGAGAGAGAAGAACGGGATATTCATGGAGATTTGGGTAGTTTTGATGGTGATAGCAATTGTTTACTAAAGAAAGGCATGGAAACACTTGGATTGGAAGGTAAAAAACGGCAGGATTCTCTTGTTGAGGATGATCCTTATCCAAAGGATCAATATCAAAGGAATCTAGATTCCATTAGATCCGATTTATTGATGAAAACAAGAAGTTTGACTCAGATTCCCAGGCTAGAACCCATTGGTGGTTCTGAACCAATAGGAGTAGAATCTGTTGGTGTCTTTACTCCTGAAGAATCCAATGGAACAAGTGAGCACCTGTCACGAAAGGATTCAAATCACCAAATGTGTTTCGCAGATGAATCTGGTGATTTTGTTCATTGTATCGATGAGGAAGATGATTCTGAGCTTGTCGATTGCCAATGCTCAAATCCTCATTCCCCGTCAGATCATTCCCCTAACCAAGGTGAAGATGTTGGAGATACATTGGAGATTGACCCTGGTATAGCCCAAACTGTCTTATTATCGGACGATGAGCGTGAAAGAGTTGATGGTGAATCATCTTTTTGTCGCGATGAAGCTACAAAGAGTGCTTGTGAAATCATTGATCAAATCCATACAAACCAAGAGCCCATCCAGCTTGAATTGAAAGAAAGATCGAGACAGATGGCCGCTCAAATCCACTCTTCGTATTCTTCATCGCCTGCTTTCTTTCAACGACATGACAGTGTTGAAAGTTATTTTGCCTCCCGCACTCCACAACCGAACAAGAATCGTTCAGATATTCTTGCGTCTCACCATCGTAGAACTTGTATTAAAACCTCAGTAACATCCCCTTGCCACGAGAATCCATTTTCCTCTCAATCTTCGCTACATTCCTCATATCCCTCCTGTCGTGAGTCCTCGAGTTCCTCAAATTCACCAGTCATGCAGATAACAAAAGAACAAGGAAGAGAAGAAGAAGAAGACGGAAAAGGAATGACCGTTCAGGATAATAATCCTTTGAGTCCCAACCAACCAAATTCACAGCATTCTTCAGGATATAAGACAGGAGTTCCCATTGAAATGTGTGTTAATCTTGGTGACATTTCCTCGGGAACTGATACTGGCCGAATAGCTGGCTTGGAATCTTCTTCAGAAAAGTTATTTAGAATTAATCCAGAAGATGGCATTGAAAAAACCCTTCACATTGTTGAAGATAGTTCTTCCAAACCTTGTAATTCCACCGACCTTATCTTACAACAGTTACAGAAGCTTGGAAAGTTTATGGTTATCCGGAGCAAAGAAATGATGTCCATCCATGAAGACCAATCGAATCCTTCAAGAAAGTATCTTGCTGATGTGTTTGATGGAAATGATCCTTCCACAACTGTTTCCACCCGTACATCCATGAACTCTCACTCAGGTCTCAAGACAAGTATTTCTTCAGTCCCATCCCAACTTTCTTCTATTCATCAAGTTCACACCAAGTTCCGCAGTTTCAATCCTCCCCGAGAAAAATCCCATTCCATGCGTGGCGATGAAGTGTATTCTTCAGTTCGTTCAAAAGATAATATGGGGGAATTCGAACATTCCTCAAAAACTCTTCCTTCAAGACCACCTTCATCCATTCCATCTTCATCTCTTATCCACAAAGTGGAGGAATCAACGGTTTCCCCCATTCATCGTCACATTGAAATACGAGAAGAGGAGGAAGATGTTGGAAGTATTGGAAATATCTCTGACTCATCAAGTACTGCAAGGTCTTGTGCAATTATATCTGGATTTCGCACAAAACCGCCGAAAAAATCTCTTCAGCATCCTCAAAAACAAACCGTAAACCAATCCTCCAAATCCGTTATTGGAATCACCCATGAAAAGGGTGATGAAGAAGATCGTGTTCAAGTTCTCTCCCTTCTCCCACCAACTTCCTTGACGTCCCATATTAAAGAGTTAGAAAAACAGATTTTAATCCTTGAGAAGGAAAGAAAAATATATCAACGTGCCTTATTTGCTAAATTTGAATAACCAAATGACAACCATTGTTCAATCATATTTACCATTCTGAGCGATATCCTTGACATTTCTGCAAATGTCGAGGTGTAACACAAGTTCCATCGGGCCAGTGATGCAGCCCTCCAGAGGTGTGTCTATGAACGGTATAAGAAGGGTACGGTGATTACGATTGCTCATCGACTCGATACAGTCATGGGATACGATAAAATCCTTGTAATGGATGCAGGAAGAGTTGGAGAATATGGAAGTCCTGCTGAATTACTAGCTCAAGATGGGCTTCTCTCAGCCCTTGTGAAGGAAACAGGAGAAGAAAATGAGCAAAAACTTAGAGAAATGGCCGGGTTGAAGTGATGATAGGAATCAAATTTCTGTGAAGGAATATAAATCCCTTTCATTTAATTTCAAGCCTGTTGACTCACTGCCATTGATGAGCACAGTCTGAAGACCAAGGAGAGCACTCTGAAGACCTTGAGAGAAATGGGCAGAAAGTAACATGTTTCGCGTCTTTTTATTCCAATAGAAGCTTGAGAGAAAGGATGTGGGGATGTGAATGAGTACATCTCTTGTGGGGATTTTCAAGATTTGGTCTTGATTTTGAAAGAAATAAGCATTGTTGTGTTTCTGAAACCATTATTTAAATATCAGATTTCACGATTTTCGATGAACATTTCCTGTAGTTAGTAAATTCAAAGGATACTTGAGTTTTGATGTTCTTGTGTTCTTGTTGTTGTCTGAAAGAACACCGCGCTTTGTTGATGGTCTGGAATGTGGACTCACTGAGGCCTCAGTAACTCAGATAGGGGTGAGGTTGGTTTATTCATCTTGAATCGTGAAGATTCTTGACACAATTCAAGGTGGTTGGCTAATAATTTTCGGCACAACTTGCCGTGATCAGATCACTTATCTAATCCATTTCCCTTCCTTCTTCCTCTTCTTTCTCTTCCTCTTCTTTCTCTTCTTTCTCTTCTTTCTCTTCTCCTTCATTTCTTCGAAAGGTTTCTTTATATCATGTTGTGGTTATTATCTCAAACGATTATAAAATCCACATTCTCTGATCTCATTCTCGGACTCTGATGATTCAAAAGAGAAAAACAAAAGATAAATAACCGAAATTATAGATCTAAGTCTTCAATCAAAAAATATCTACAAAGATGATTGATAGACCTTCTATACATGAGGAGCCCTGAATATCAATAATGAGCTTTCAAAATACAGAATTTTGATCTCAGTCAAAATGATCCATTTCTGACGTATACACTTTAATACTATAACGGATCGTTTTCCTCTTCTTTTTCTTCTTCTTTTTCTGTATTATCTTAGAAGGAGAAGGACAAGAAGGGTTTATCTCAACACCACGGATTGGGTCTGTCGATATCTCGGAGATAGGAACGGTAGCAATTTATTGGAAAGTAAACAGAAGGAGACCAGGTCTATAAATAGAACACTGAGAAAACCTACAGAATCAGTAACTCAGATTGGGGTGAGGTTGGTTTATTGTGGTTTAGCTAGGCCCTAGCTAGGGTATAAAACACGGTCGGATGCAAATCCTTTATTACATGTTATAATATTACAAAAACGGGCATTTTGGAAGTGGTCTGAAGACTCCGTTACATATTCATCTTGAATCGTGAAGATTCTTGACACAATTCAAGGTAGTTGGCTAATAATCTTCGGGACAACTTGCCGTGATCTAATCCCTTTCCCTTTCTTCTTCCCTTTCCCTTCCTTTTCCTCTTCTTTTTCTTCTTCTTTTTCTGTATTATCTTAGAAGGAGAAGGACAAGAAGGGTTTATCTCAACACCACGGATTGGGTCTGTCGATATCTCGGAGATAGGAACGGTAGCAATTTATTGGAAAGTAAACAGAAGGAGACCAGGTCTATAAATAGAACACTGAGAAAACCTACAGAATCAGTAACTCAGATTGGGGTGAGGTTGGTTTATTGTGGTTTAGCTAGGCCCTAGCTAGGGTATAAAACACGGTCGGATGCAAATCCTTTATTACATGTTATAATATTACAAAAACGGGCATTTTGGAAGTGGTCTGAAGACTCCGTTACATATTCATCTTGAATCGTGAAGATTCTTGACACAATTCAAGGTAGTTGGCTAATAATCTTCGGGACAACTTGCCGTGATCTAATCCCTTTCCCTTTCTTCTTCCCTTTCCCTTCCTTCTTCCTCTTCCTCCTCTTCTCCTTCATTTCTTTGAAAGGTTTCTTTGTATCATGTTGTGGGTGCAGCTCATCCTCACCACAACCAGAAGAGTCATGAATACTCTCAGTTGACGATATTCCGGGAGGATCCTTATCCTTGACCTTGATCTTATCGTCTTTTGGCAGTGACTTTTTGGCCTTTGTTAATTTCTTCGATGATTTCTTCCCTGCTTTCTTCCCTGCTTTCTTCTTCGATTCCTTCTTTGATTTCTTTGAGTCTTGGAGTTCATAACAAGAAGAAGAGTTTATATCTGAACCATGGACAGGTTGAACCATTATTGGTATTAATGAAGGAAGACCTGAGCCCATTTCTTCTTCAGCATCATGGACTGCCTGTAATGGATGGATCTCATTAATAGACCCATCATTCAATAATGTCTTCCTTGTCACGATTTCGATCGGCTTTCGATGATTCCATTTTGCTCCTGAATGACGGATCTTATCATCTCCATCCAATCGATTGCTGAGGACAAAATTCCCAGATGTTGATCGCTTCATGCGATTAAAGCTACAATACGAGCATATGACACATATAAGAATAATGAGAATAATGAACGATAGGGCAAAGATGATGATGACAAACAGTGACCAAAATGAGTCCTCTTCTGCACACGATTGTCCATGCCATCCTTCTTCACAAGAGCATTCATAGAACAATGGGAGTGAAGAAGAGGGCGAAGATACCACGATATTGCATGTGCCATGGGATGAACAAAGGGTATCGGATGATGATTGAGTCTCCACTCCACATACATCCACAGAACACATTGACGATGAAGAAGTTGGATTATTTGCATCATTTATATCATTTGTAGCAACACTGCCATCATTACCCCATCCATACTCACACTGACACATGGCCGTGAGACTATCTTCTCCTTCACCAAGAACACATGTGCCATGACTATCCGTGGTTGTTCCACAGGTCAAGCAAGCAGTGTCATTTCCAGCAATGCCCTTGTATTTCGGGTGGGTTGCAGGATCAATGCATGTGGATGTGGATGCATCAGTGATGAGACCATAGGAGGAACAGTCACACCAATATGTGTCAGTGTTTGGTGTATAGATTGCATAGTCTGAATATGATGAAGATGGAATTGTGGTGTAATTGATTCCACATACATAATCAACGATAGTCGGGTTTGTTTCATCATCATCATTCACATACTCAACAGTCTCAACAGGATATTGAGTGAAACATGTTGATCCATTCCATCCAGCATCACACTCACAATACAATGCCTCAGAAGAAGAGGAGGAAGAGAGATCAACAGAACATCGACCGTGCAGACCACATCTTGACAAACTATCACAATAGAGGTTGCATGAAGATCCATAATACCCAGACTCACACACACATGTATGGGTGGCAGCATCACATGTTCCACGAGATGATCCACTGCACAAACCAAGATCATCAGAAACAGGACAAATGGACGAGCATTCAGTCCCATACCATCCATCAGAACACTCACAGAATGGCAATGATTCATCACCAGAGTCAGAGTCAGAGTCAGAGTCAGCATCATACACACATGTACCACGCTCACCACCACAATTGGAGCATGCAGAAGAAGAAGAAGAAGAAGAAACAACAGTAGCAGCTGAAACACATTCTCCAGATGAAGTGTCTTCATAGTATCCTGACCCACAGACACATACATATTCACTTCCATCAT
>BQXS01009975.1:0-10631 GCA_024181965.1 Aduncisulcus paluster
TCTGTAAATCATCTCTCTGTACCAATCTTATATATACTGTTTAGTAGTGATAATCATCATGACGTGTATTTTGGTATTATCCGATATATCTTGACAATATACTTGAAGAAAGTCTGCACTATGGGAGTTCTGGTCCATTGGATCAGTCCTGGCAGAGTTTGTTTCTTGGATGTAATCATTGATCATATTGGATGGTATGGGCACCATTGGGTTCAATCTGAAGAGTTATTTCATATCATTTTTGACTTTCCACTCCATCGTACCCTCACTACTGGATAGAACAAATCGATGTTTCGAGCTAATCATTAACACATATAATACAACTTTAATAAATATCATATTTTTAAATTCAACTGATTATTGGGCAAGAATATACCATTTATTTCATTTCAACCGACGTTGGTTTCAAACGGAAGTTCGAATCAGCATTTGCAGCGCCATCAATATCTCCAAACCATTTTTGAAGACAAATATAAAAGAATATGTTCAGATATTATCGAGATATTTGAATGATTTCAAAAGGATTGAGAGTCATCGAACCCCATGCAAAACATTTAGTACTTTCAGGGAGGCGAACCGGAATACAATTAGTATTGGAGTTTTGTTACCCATTAAATCAATTCAACCAAGTAGATTAAACTAATATTGTAATATGCCCTTGGAAAATAGTGAAATAGATATTGATCTTTGTGGAGAGCTATCTTCAATGAAATTCTCTTATCTTGTATTTTTACCATTTTTATCGAACATGGATACAAAGGAATGCATTCATGATTTGTGGGCAATTTATGATAGTGTTCGTCATTTCTCAGATCGTTGTCCTTTTGCTGAACTTATGAGCAAATGTGAAGGGGATAAATTTCTTCTTCCTCTTCTTAAAAATATATGTGACACTTCGGATCAACCGACTCTCACGGGTTCAATTTGTAATCTCATGACTGCTTCCCTATTTTATAGTTATTTCAAGGAATCCAATGTTTTGACACAATTACTAGTTCATGATGTTTCTCGGACTTTAAACATGTGTGCTGCTTCTTTTGCTATGCATTTTGCGGAGTCATTCCCTTCTATTTCCGAGAGTCTTGGACTCTATCACCATTCCCTTGCTCGAAGTGGTACCAGTGGACGGGCTCTTGCTTCTTATTGTATAATTAGTTATTTCTCACAGCATCCCTTGGCTTGTCCGGTGTTTTCTATCGCAAAGATGATTGAGTTAGAAAGAATACGAAGGATTCAAGAGAAAGAAGAAGACGAGGAAGTTGGGGAAGATGTTATCGAAATTCATGATATGACGGCACAGAAAAGGTCAGAAACCTTTAAAGAACTCTTATTCTCACATTTCTTCGCTCACCATTGCCCATACCCCGAGGATTATTCAGATATGTATGAATGTCTGATGCATTCTTTGCCTATTTTGATGTTTATTCGCTTGGAATTGGATGATTTTAGGGTTGAATCATTAAAAAGGGGAATGGAAGAGAGTGAAATTGATCAGAAAACTGACTATATGGAAGAATTGGAAGAAATTCACGATCAAGACTCCGAAAAAAGTGAAAAAAGATTTGTGTTTCTGGGGAAAAGAAGGAAATATGATGACCTTGTTTCAAAAGATACCTCAAAACCAATGGAAACAGCAGAACATGGGGCGGGAATTGGTGGTATTTGATTTGACTTTATTACTAATTTCAAAAGGAATTATATAATTATTATATAATTATTATATGAATCTGGCTATACTGTACTGTACTATACTGTACTGTACTGTACTGTACTGTACTATACTATACTATACTATACTATACTATACTGAGATCCATCTGTTTGCTCACAAGCCTGCTACTATACTATACTGCCTACTTTCAGATTGTTAAGTAAACTGTACTATTCAACTTGAATTATTCAAGTAAAAAGATCATTAGTATGGTCGTAATCATAGTAATACTATGATAGTATAGTATAGTAGTTGCTGAGTGGAGCTGCTGTTGGGTCCCATCGATATACGTTAAATGTAGCGAAAATATCACCGATATGAAAAAAAAAAAAAAGAATAAGATTCTCAAAATCCAAAAATAACCATTTAGTAACATCCCATTATTCAATATTATAGGGTAATACTAGGCGATAAAGCATAATAAAGTGAAATAGAGCTCCCATCGACACAAAAACGTGCCAAATTTCATGTCCAGCAAACTTTCCTGGGATAATGACGGGTTTTTCCATTTGAAATGGAACCAATCCCACGAGATACCACACTGCACCTCCGATAGCCCAAAGTATTGTCTCCCACCCACATTTCTTGTACATATCAGGAATGACAAGGATGAAACAAAAGCCCATGAGGACATAGAGCACATTAAAGAAACACTGGCTCACAAAATGCTTATAAATTAACTTAATGGCCATTCCACCAAGTGCAATAATCCACACAAGGATCAGAGCAACAAGACATAGCGTTGAATTTGCCCCGATAATAAGACTGGGAGGGGTGACACATCCTGCAATGAGCAAGAAGATGGCAAGATGATCCAAAAGTCGAAGAGTATTATATATTTTAATGCTGATTCCCCAGAGACCGACTCCATGATGAAGGGTGCTACATGTAAACACCATCACAAGCATCAGGCCATAGATGAGGAATGAAAAGAAATGACGAAGTTTTCCTTGTGCATAGGCTTGTGAACATAGCATTATGGCACCGATAATGGCCAAAATGTCTGATATAAGATGAGAAGAGGTGTTGAAAACTTCATCGGTAATGGCTGATGGCAAATAATTTGTTTGACGGACAAGAGCACGAATTTGATGACGATGAAGCTTTTCAGGGTTGTGTTTGGCCAAATGCTGTAATTCTGGGAGAGTTTCCATGCTCAATATTTCTTGGGCTTGAGCTTCTCCGTTGATTGTGATAACTTTACCATCAGCATCAACGGGAACACGGTAACGCTTTCTGACATCTTCTAAAGGAATTTGAAGGGCTTGAACCGGCACAACAAAATCATTGTTATGGGTTGGATCATCTTCACAAAAACATGTTGCTCGCAACGTTCCACGTCCATATCTTACCTTATTTGCTTTTACATTGGGAGCAGGCAAAACCATACAACCACTGGGAACTGAGGGAAGACATCCATTTTCATCTCGAACATCATCAAAATGTCCCTCCATTTCAACCTCAGCTTGAAGAACATCAATGGGCTTTTCAACGTCAACTACATCTGTATCATCTGTAAAATCATCAGAAATATCTAAATCAACTTCAATATACCTTTTTTTGCGGTTTTTCTTGATTTCTTCTTTCCTTCTTTTTTTAACAGCCTTCTTTGCAATTCTAATGGTTTTTAGGTGGTATCGTTGTTCTTTTTTATGGAGTTTGGATTGAATTTTTGAATCTTTAAACATCAACAATTGTGTACTGACGCAAAATGCCTTCTTTTGTGCCTACGTGACATCCAATAAATTAATTCACGCGTGTTCTCTTCAACAAAATTTAGATTTGATCAAAATTATTAAAATCAATCGTTATAAGTCTTTTTTCGCTTTGATGAAATGATTTGTTTGCCTGAGCATTTATGCCTGAATCTTTTTCTCTGTAACATGATGAACTGATAAGACAATTTTTAATGGCTTTGCACAATTTTGATCTACAATCTTTTAGAAAGCATATTCCTTCAATCCTACTGGGCTATTCATATGAATTTCAGGTTTCGATTCCTTCTGATGGATTACCAGAAACTATATCATGGAAAATCCTTTGCGGAATATGGAAAGAAGGTGTTTTTTTACTTTGTAAGGAAGATGATGAATTTGCTGGGCGATCAAAACTGACAAAACATTATTCACCGTACCCTCCTATTTCTGAACTTGAAACCATTAGATCATATTTTATCCAGCCAGGTCGTTCTATTTCGTTTTGTATTATATGTATTCCTCTTGTCAATATCTATCATACTCAATTTCAATGTATCCTTCCTAAACTCTCATTAAAACAAATGAAATTTACAAATTTATATGTTTCTATGAAACAAATGAATGCTGATGGTATTCTTACATATTTTTTGGATGAAACTATACTCCCTTTAAAATCGAAAAAGAAACAATCATTTACTCCTGGATTTATTCATTTTCCATCTTCTCAATCCATATCTACTCACATTTCATCTTTATCACAACATAGTTTAGGCCCTAAATGCGATAGTAGGACATATACTGAAAATGATACCTATGGAGTTGCATACACCGTTTTGGAGATCTCTTTTGATGTTACAGTTGATGAACAATGCGTTTTTGAGAGCTTTTGTGGGATATCATCTTTAAAAGAACCGGAATCTCCGACTGATTTTATATTTCTCAGTACTCTTGATGGTTCTATTCCTAATTCTAAACATAGTGGGACTTTCGATATTTCAAGTCAAAAATTGCATTCAAAATGTGTACATAAGCATGTATCTGAGTCAGAACTGACCCATCTAGAACATCCTCCAACAGGGCAACATTTTTCTGGCTATTCTGGATTTGACACTCATCGTGAATTTTGCCAAGATATTCCCGGTATCCAGCCTGCAATTCCCATGTTTCCATTTGCGTCTGCCCAGATACATATCCTTGAAGATGTGGAAGATGAAGGGTGTTCCCAGACAATCCAATTCCGTCAACGCTGGATCAAACATTTTATTGAGACTCTAAAACATGAAAAGGAACAAGATTGGACATTGTATGACTCATATATTTCCTGGGCGAGGGAGAGAAATGGAAAGTATGAGGGAAAGGAACACTCACAGGGTGACTTCGAGGCTATTCCTGGTCGGAAGGGTTTGAGAAGCTCTTCTATATCAATCAGTTCTCCAAGGCTTGAGAAAGATCTAATTATAGGTGAGAAAGATAGTGAAAAGGGAATGTTTCAGGCCTTTCAGGATATGTCCGAGGGATCAAGAAAACATCATGTTGATCATTATCGGTCAACTTCAACAGATATGAAACTTTCTGACGTAAGATCTGTGACGAATCCATCACAAATAAGCAGATCAGAGAGTTTCTCAAGAATGTCAACTGTTTCTCGGGGGAATGAGAAAACCTACGATCATTTCCTTTCGTCAAGGAACATTTCCAATGTTGATTGGTTACGGATGAAAAGATTCTCAAAATCTGCAATAAGTGGCAATCCAGCATTTGCGACCCATACTATGTTGGGAAAGAAAGCGATAGAGGATGTTGTCTCAAATAAGGCCCTTTTGCGTTCGTCATTTTCTCATTTTGCCTCTTTTGAAGAATTTTTGACATGTTTTGAGTTGATGTTGCAACCTTTGTATTGTTTGAGGAAAAGAATGGGTTGTGTGAGATATAATTTTGGATTTGAACGGACAAGATGTTCAATCATTGGTGAAAGGGGGTCTTATCCTTTCTTATTGTCTGTTAAATGCCAAAAAAATATGGTTAAGGAACTGGTTGGGAAGTATTTGGTGATATATGGAAATGTATCTGCGGCAAAATTACTCTATTCATTCAAGAGAGTATTACAAATCGTTGTCAATGATGGAAATATTGTTTTGATCCCGGTTGATTAAATTTAAATGCAATTTTTTGATAGGGATGAATCATTTTGATTATTCTTACTTTAATCGTGGAAATTTATTTCTAAACTCGCACGATATTTCAGATGATTGTGCTTGTGTTCACACATGACTTTTTGACAGTTTAAAGTTTAATAAATATCTTTATTTATGAATTTCACTTTGATTTATTATTTCGAATTTAATTATTATGGGTGGAACCAAAATGAGATGATGAAACCTTTTTTTTGATGCAATATTAAGGATAATCAAAACTATTTAGCTTTAAAGTTATGGAAAATCCGATAATTGATAGTTCTAAGTTCATAGATGTTCCAGCTTATGAACCATCTCAGAATTGCATGTCAGCCATCAATAAGGTGTGTCCTTTTCATCCAAGACATCCCTCCGTTGTTGAAATTGATTTCTAAACTCGCACGATATTTCAGATGATTGTGCTTGTGTTCACACATGACTTTTTGACAGTTTAAAGTTTAATAAATATCTTTATTTATGAATTTCACTTTGATTTATTATTTCGAATTTAATTATTATGGGTGGAACCAAAATGAGATGATGAAACCTTTTTTTTGATGCAATATTAAGGATAATCAAAACTATTTAGCTTTAAAGTTATGGAAAATCCGATAATTGATAGTTCTAAGTTCATAGATGTTCCAGCTTATGAACCATCTCAGAATTGCATGTCAGCCATCAATAAGGTGTGTCCTTTTCATCCAAGACATCCCTCCGTTGTTGAAATTGATTTAACTAGATGTGAAGGTAAATTTCCTTCTGAATTTGGGTGGGATAAGAAAGATTTAACTTCTTTTTTGAATGGTTATTCTCACCTCTCATTTTATAGTATTTTGATTCCTTTTACCCATTCTCACCCAATTGCAAACATTTTGATATGTGTTGGAGGGTGGGTTCATTGTCCATTGACCTTTTCCATTACTTTTTTCTCTTCTTCTTCCTGTGCTGTCATAAAACGGTATCATATCGTGGATGTTAAACAGAAATCGTTTGAATGGCATAATTTAGATGTAAATATTAATAATATATGTGGGATCCGCATTGATTCTATTGAAAATCTGATTGGACATGGATATGGGAGATTGTATGGAATGCGTATTGTTATTGACGAGAAGAAAGATGAGGAAGAGAGGATGAAACGATATCTTAGATTTGTTCACATGTGTGTTGAAATGAAAAGACGGTCCATAAAAGATACTGGTGAGATGGATTGTGTTTTTGTATTCCCTGAAATGACAGTGAAAGAAGTGGAAGAAGTATTAAAGATATACGCGTATCTCTGTAATAGCCTGGAAGGTGTTAATATGTATCAGCTTCCACATCAATCCTCCTTTTTCGATCCTGATTGTGTTTATTCCGCGAAGGAAGTATTTGCTGATGCTCTTCCTGAATTATTATTTTCTGAGTATGATTATGTGAAGGAATATGCGTTATTTATTCAAGCTAGGCGATTTGAGGTTGGGTTAGATTTCTTGTATGAGAAAAAGAAGATGATTGAAGAATATTCTTCGGCATATTTGGCAAGGAGAATTCAAATCGAGGATGATATTATCTCTGAGAAAAGCAAGATGGAATGTGCCTTGAAAATTAAGACGAAAGTGAGTGATATTCAGCTTGGAATCTGTCGGAGTAACTGTTTATCATCAATCAATTCGTTATATTCTGATTTGGAAAGAGAGATGAAGAAAGTCCAAATCGAGAAGGATCGAATGGAAAGCATCCGTAAATTGAGAAAAGGAAAAGAATGGAGAAAAGATATGGAAGACACGAGAACTGCTGATTTGTTTTCTCTCTTTTCATCCATACATTGTTCCTATTCAAATGCCATCTCTGAATGCACAAGGGCTTGTCCTTTCCTTCAAGGCGAGAAGGATAGGAAAGAAGAGGACGAAAAGGGGGAACGTGTAAAGCGATTAGAGAGAAGAATAGTGGCATTGGAGCGAAGGGAGAAACTATTCGAATCGCATAAAGAGGAAATGAAAAAGAGGGAAAGAATCTTGAAGAGCAATTGTGATCATTTGATTCAACAAATAGAAATTATGAAACAAAAGGAACGTGAATTGAAAGAAATATATGGGATTATGGCTGAGGAAGAGCCAGAAACTCCTCTTAAACGACGCTTTCATCCGTGATTCTTGTCATGGCTTTACTGTACAATAGATATATATATATATTACAGTGTAACAATTACACGTTAACTTGGCACTTTTGGGTCAGCTTGCATAAAATTGTTTATTAAATGATTGTATTACGTCTTTTGATGTCATGGGAACAACTTCTATACAATACTCTATGCAGTAGCCAAGAGGAGTTCTCTTTGGTGGATCATTTTCCTGATTTTGGTAGAAATGTGCCAGAAATACAAAAAATAAAACATTAGCATAAAAATGATTGAAATGTCAAGAAAACTCAGGATGAATCGAGATCCAACATGAATAAGATGCTTCAGATCATCCTTTTGAAGCCCTTGAATAACTTCTATGCCCCAAATTAAATCTCTTTTTATCAGAAAACGACACAACTCCAATAGTTCTGAATTATATGACATGGTTGGATCGCCAACGATATTAGTAATGAGAGACTCGAAGGAATCCAGATAATAGTTGATGGTATTTCGTAAGCCAAATGATATAAAGGCTTGGAATTGTTGAGGTGGGCAGTTTCTATCTGGGTCAGTTCGGATACACTCGGATGGTTCTGATAGTATCTTCAGTTGATCACCCTTGTCGGCATCCCAAAGAGAATCGTATGAAAAAGCCTTTCTCAGGGCTTCAATGTCAACAGACGATGAATTGCCACCTTTCATTGTTAGTAACTCCTCGAGAGTTGATTGTTGCTCTCCAGACGTGCCTAACTCATAGAGATTCATCATAACGTCTATCATAGAACTCATGCTCTCAAGACTTTGCTGGAGCTCATTGATGGAAGTGGGGTCAAGTCCAAAGGATTCAGAGTCATAAGAATAGAGGAGAGCAAACATACCATATTCAATAAAGGCTCCGGGATCAAGAGAAAACCTCGCAAGTTCTTTCACAGTTCGTCCAGCATAGAAATCCACACTGAAATATAACCCAAAACACAGGATTGAGAACAAAATGGCCCAAAATACCCCGTAAAATAATGTTTTTAGCAGAGATCCAACAGGCCATCTGAATTTTATATCCGTAATTCTGTTTGTTGAATTTGTCAGAGCATCCGAATCACTGGACTCATCTTCCACATCAAAACTAGAGAGAATTGGAACATCGCCTTTTTTGAAAGCTTGAATTGGTTGGACTGTCCCAGCTTTTTCAGAAAAAGAAACATCGCTTGCACTTACTGTATGATCTCTTGCTTCAATATCACTATCCTCGGCCACTTGGAATCCAACAACAGCTTTTCTCTTTGGTTTCTTCTTGCCTTCACGCTCTTTATGCTTTCTAAGTGAGTCTTTTGCAGATAACACACGTTTTGCAATGATTTCGGGTGAGATATGAACAGGAATAGCGAAGAAAGTGTATTGGGATATGATGGGTTTTGCGACAACTGTGAAGAACATGATGTTAATCACAATCAGACAAGAAGCCGTCGATGCAATTAGATCAAAGAGCATCACACGAAGCTCTGCGGCAAGCAACGTAATTGGGATCGATTGGACATTTGAATATTCAACCAAAAGCTCAGAGGAAAGCGCAAACAACCGTTGGACATCATTAAGAATGAAATCAACACCACTCAAACTACATCCATGAGTCACATAGGGAGATTCTTTGAGAAACGAGAGGACATGTGGTGGGTCAAAATCATCATCTTCATATATCTCTGTTGAATCAGGATGAAAGTGTTCCCACAGGGTGTCAGAGTAACAAATAGCAACTTTTTTCATGTTATTTGACACCTCTTCAAGCAAATTGGCATAAGTAATCTCTCTGTTATATCCAGTAACATTTGTGGTGGTTTTTGTACGCAAAACATCAACGATATCAGTAGAATTTATCCTATTATCAAGCGTGGTGAACTCAGGCTCTACAAAATCGTCCACGATATCACAATTTCCATCAAGGATACAACCGACCATGTTACAATAATCTCTGTATAAATCCACATTGGAATAATCATGTGACAAATTATTAGATATCATTTCGACACCCACATCAACAATATTGGCCTCCATATACAAGAAATATGGTTCATGTTCCTCGTAATGAATAAACTCTACGATACTAGAACCAAGTGCAGACGCGTGACGAGAAAGGAGGAAGAGAGAGTGGATATCATTCATATTATCATTAAAGGTGTTCATGACATTATTACATTTTGAGACTCCCCATAGAAATAATAGTAACCATACAAATGAGAACAATAGGCCAAAAATACGAATGTTTCGAACATCCTTCATGCTTCCTCCAAAGCTTTGTTTATGTCCATTCAATGAGCGCACGAGTGTAGAATCTTCCTCTTGTTTCTTCTCTATATTCACGAGAACAAGCCCTTCTATCCCAACGCCAGCATTATGAGTCCGTTCAATTTCTTCAGCCATATCCAAATACTCTCTTGTGGTGTCTGTCATTGCACCTCGAATATCAAGAAGAAAGTTAGCATACTCTCTGACACATTGTGCATCAGAATTCTCTAATAACTCGCTAAAAGCAACATCTGAGGCAATGGAAGCATCGTAGAATTTCTGAGTACTTTTGATGATGGTATTCATTGTTTTAAGGTGTATTTTATACGTTCCATCCTTTTGCGGTGATATTCCGATCAATCTATTAAATAAAACATCTTTCTGATGCCTGGCAAAGGTCTCAATCATAGATTTCTTCCGTGATAACATCTCAGATCCTTTCTGTTTTGACATTTGAGTAAGAGATTTATCAACATATTGCATTCCTCTAACGATAATATCGTTCTCATTGTCAAATACCTCCTCATCTGATTCCTCAACTTCGACACTATCTCTTTCCGTCCCATGTGTACCACTTTTTTCATACCGTCTCCTTGCACGGCGTAGTTTGTCCTGGATTTTCTTCCTTCACTAGATGTGAAGGTAAATTTCCTTCTGAATTTGGG
>BQXS01009976.1:0-10610 GCA_024181965.1 Aduncisulcus paluster
TTCCACATCGATCAATTCTTGAATTCTCCCATTTTAAGTTTGAGAGAGATAATATTTGTATAGATATGTCATTGAGTTTTATTTTCCAATCAAACGATGCCAAAATTCATTCAATAGTTCGTTTGAATCTCAGACAAGTGCTCATCGACCTGATCTGTAAATATGTGTTTCTTTCTTTCTCTGTAAGTAACGTGATCATTCCAAAACACGGTACAAATTGTTATTTCACTGTATAACTTTTTCAAGACTTATGTGATCCAAATTAGCCTATCTAAATTAGTCCGTTCCCTTTTTGTCCTGATCATCTCCAATAGATACCTGAATCATTTTAATCAACACAATCTGGGAACTCCTTCCAACAAATAAAACATCTTCTAAAATAATTGTTTTTGAATAGTTTCCAAAATGAAATCTGAAAACATCCATTCCTTCTCAGAAAACGAATTAATTCCGTTTATAACGATGTAATTCATAATCACAGTGGACATGAAACATTTCTAAACGGCTTAAGGGGTCTTGAAAATCATTAGTGTGAGATTTGGTCAGGAAATCAAGAAATGTCCAACTTGGCTAATGTCCAAAGCAATTGAGTGGACCGATTCTGCACAAAGATCGTATATTTTAAGGGACGTATATTAGTACTTATATAAAATACGGTGTTTTTTATAAATCCACTAGGCGTGTGTTATAATAACACAGTGTTATCACAAATTGGGGGAAAGTTTATTCCGATTTGGGGGATTTGGAAAATGCAAACACCAAATCTTATTAGAATTTAATCACAATTGAATACAATCCGAGTCAAAAAATCATGATTTTCACTGCATATATGATATATGAAAGTTGCATGTGAATAGAAACTCTTCCATGATGAGATCGGGCAAACTTCACCATTTGCTGAACATCTGAATTCACATCATACCAACGAGCTTCCTGGCAATACGAATCATCTTTTCCTTTCACCATTGAGAGTGAAGGTGCAATTATGGTGGATCACCGCATGGAATCGGCCTGGAGTATCTCTTATAGGCCACTATCACCTTCCCGAACAAACTCTGGTTTCTCAACAATAGCTTCGGACCAGAGTTTCTCTCGAGCGGCTTTTGCGAGCTACAATCTCATCGGGGGTTTCTTCTCGAAAGAAAGCGAGCGATTTGGATATTAAAATACAAAAAGTATCAGCCCACAATGATACGTACACAGCCGGAATAATAATAATAAAAATAAAAGAATAAAATGAATAAAATTATAAATTCTTCGGTGGCAATTTAAATTGTGATATTTGTTGTCGAATAGGGATAAAATGGATTTGCTGATTTGGGCCAAATCCAAAATCTTTGGGATTAACAACAGATGAAGATCGATTAATAATAACGAATGAAACATGTTTTAAATTGTCATAATGTTTTCCCCCAATCTTTTTCAAAAGATCGTACACAAAACTATCTTCCAAAGGATATAAATGTATATTCAAACAGGCTAAGTTACTCATTTTATCTAATGCTGAAGCAAGAACCTCCCCAAATTCTGGGGTAAGCTTTCCAATATCAATCAGTGAAAACTTTTTCACCGATGAAAACTGCGATAATGTTTCAGAAAGAAAATGAGCAAATTCCCGAGAAGCCTTTGAATGGGAAAAATGTGAAATAATGTCCATATCTGTTATTAAAACTGATTCCGTAACCAATGGAGCGATAGAACCAAGCATGCGAAGGAACATAATGACCTTTTTTCGAGATGAATCAACCCGAGTTTCCATTTCAACACCATCCTTTTGGTCGAAACCGTTCAACTCAATCTGTGGGTCAAGTCTCATGATAAACAAGTCATCAGGATCGACTAAGTAATCATCAGCCTGATGTTCAAGATCTCCCTCCATCTCTTCATTCCCATACTCATCGTAATAGTCCGAATATTCAGCTTCACCTTCACCTTCATCCAAATACATCGGAGTATCAGCTGCTTTTTCGCCTTCTTCTTTGACAATCAAATCATCAATATATCGTGGAGTGATTGGTTTGGCTAAATTATTCCTACATCCGCCATCAGAAAGAGTAACACCAGTGAGAGAAATGAAGGAGAGTGTTTTAATTGGTATTGAAGTTACGGTGGCACGCATTTGTCCCCAAAGTTCAAAATAAAAATACCCACGAATGGAAATATCAAGGAAATACATGGACAGAGTACTGATTTTGGAGCAAAAAGTTGGCATGAACAATTCAAAAAAGAGTTCGGATGCTCTATGATAATTGGAATTCTCAAATACATTCGAGATCACCAAAGATTCCATCCATCCTTGTGAAATCATATCATGAGAATCTTCCATAGGATTAATAGAGTCTTCAGAACTTGAGTTTTTAGGAAGAGAACTCAACCCGACACCATCTGGGAATTTCCCACATAACAACAATATTAGAGATTCCAAATCACGTGGTTGGATTTCCAAAGTATTAATTTCAAAATTCTTCACAAATAACAAAGATTGATCTGAACAGAAAGAATCTAAATGCAACATTTCGGACTCTTCAGGAGATGGGAAGTCTCTAAAGAAATCTTCTTCAAAAATAATATGGGCGAGTTTGATGTTCTCAATCCTGGGATTTATAGGTAATACGCACAATAAATGCAGAAATTGCTTCCTCATACTCCTTGGAACAAAGATATACGAAAATGTACACAAATGACAGATATTTGAGGGTTCTTCTGTTTCCTCATCTTGAGATACAACAGAAGGATTTTTACCAAGGAAATACTCTATTAATTCATGTTCATAGGGTCCAATTTTCAATCCTGAGAAAGTTAAGAATCCAAAAATAGATAAAGAGTTATCATATACAGCCTTGAGCAATGCCAAATTCTCAGCCGACTCGATAGGTTCAAAAACAAAAATATTTGAAAAAACCATTTTGGCTGCAATTATTGATCTAAAAATGTAACCAACAATGTTTTTTCCTTTCATGTAACCTGTAATATTCCCTATCGTTGACTGGAATGGTTCACGAGACTCATAAACCACTTTAACTGAATCTCCATCTATTTTAGTCTCTCTCGGATGAACAAAGGCAAGCAAAATCGGTTTGAACAAATTGAACAAGAGAGCCATGTTAAGAACAGGAGTTTCATTGAAAAATCTGCGGGCCATGAGATGAATGGGAATATCAAATTCCTTGATATCTCTAAACTGAGATGTAAAAGCAGGATAACAGCGTTTTAACATTGATATAACCTGGGATTGAGGGACATGAGCAAAAGGAACATAATCTTGTAACCAATCAAAGGAGCTTGAGTGATCACGACTTGAGTTTAAATCCATAATTGTCCGCACAGCCTTCTCTTCATCAAGATACCAACCCTTAAGGATTTCAAGAGCATCTACATCACTCACAAGTTGAATTCTAAAGTTTGAGACATTAATTCGACCATGTGTTTCACATTCTAAAAATAGATTAGATGAGGAATAATATAGAATGGTATCGATGAACTCCATTGGCGTAAAGACATGAAAATGAGAAGGTGCAAAGGAACATCCACGTGAGAGAGCTTCAGGGAACACGTCCCAAAATGGTGAGCACAGAGGTGGCTCACTGGGATAATGGATAGAAAGATCACCTGGAGGCAATCTTGAAGCGATTTTTTTAGGAATTGGGACTATTACACGTTTATCTTTTAGAGAAGGTTCAACTTCGATGATATCAGCATGTTTCCACAGATTTGATTCTGTCCGCTCTCGCTTCCTTTTCGTTCTCTTTTGGACCTCAAGAGTTCTTCTCCTTTTAACCTCGATAGTAAGATTATCAGAAATTTGTACAGACGTAATTATGTGATTATATTCCATTATATAATAAGGAAAAATGCATTCCACAAACATACTTTTGAGAGTTGTTGGGAAGGAAGACTGCAACAAAATTTGCTCAAATTTCATGTTTGGACAACACACAAGAGAAGCAACTGAATCCTTATGGTGCATTAAACGATGTGATTGGAATTCATCTGCAGAATGAAGACACAATGAAGCAAAATGTAGAGGGTAAGCGTACCATGGAAGAGTCAGTGGGAGTTTCCGTCCATATCCTTTGTAAGGAACACAAACGCATGGATGTAAAGCAGATGTAATGTTCTTTATGGAATCTTTTCGATCTTTAATACCCTTCATATCAGAATCTGACTTAATCCGGAAAGACTTTGTTTTTTCATCAAAGATAACAATAAGAGCATCCTTGACCTTACAAAGATAATCAACATAAGAGGAAAGATAAGACGAGGAGTGATTGTAATTATCAATAAATATGTCGAAAATACGATCAGATTTTGTGAATGAAAACACTCTTGGAAAAGAATGAGGAGGAGAAGACGACAAATATTTAGTTGGAATTTTTCCGGTATCAGAAATCTTTCCCGTTTTCTTAATAAGAAGGTCTTCTACCAATTTCATATCATGAATGCGGAGATCACAGAGAAACAAAACCAAATCAATAAGTTGGCAAAGGCTTGGCGAATGAGTCTTACACGGAAATTTACAGTATCTCTTCCCACAATAAGTGAAACAAGAACATATTGGCATGTTAGATCCCTTATCATCAAGATATTCAGGAAAATGTAGAGTCTTTATAGTAGATTGAAAATATTCGTTCCTAATCAAAGGAAATATAAACTTATAAAGTGAATTCTCGGATAAAGAAACATCTGACAGGTCTAAACTCCTGGGATCAACCTGAAAAATATTTTCGATTAGGGGTGTTAATAATGATCCATCCCGTTTTCGACCCATAACATTAAAAAGTAAACCTCCTAAAATTTCAAAATATCCAGAATCTGAACCTGACATGTCAAATTGATAATAGAGATAGGATATTGTTCGAAAATTAAGTTATTCAAGAGTAAACTGAAATAAATTATTCAATAATATGACTAAAAAGTAAAATATCACTAGGAATAGAAAAAATTAATCCAGGTTATTCACTAGATTGAGACCAAATTACGATTTTTAAATTATGTCACGGTACTATCTCTTATAAAACAGATATATGCACCTTTTTATCAATTAAATGTTATTTAAAGTTTGGTTTTTAAAATAAAATTCATTAATATTAAGGTGTAACAATTTGAACTTTAAGATATATTATAACAAATGCTACTCTTGTAGCTTCTATAGTATAGTTGGTTTAGTATGGCCGCCTGTCACGTGGCAGACCCGGGTTCGAACCCCGGTGGAAGCGATTTTTTAGATTGACAGACATTTTTTTTCCCGGAAAACCTGTGGTACACGATTGGCGGTGTGTGTGTGTTTTATTCTAATCATCAATTTTATTCACAAATGGTCTTTACAAACAAAAACATGGTTATGTCACTCACGGTAACTACAATTAATGTAACAGTAGATTTGACTGTTTAGAGTCAATACCAATGTAGATATCTTATATTCATTCATTTTCATTTAAATATCAACTCCACATCAGAGAATTATTATTCTTCGTCTCCCCAACCCTCTGAAGGAGTTGATTCGACGCCTCCCCCCATTTCAAGTTTGAACTCTTCGTCGGACATGACACATACAACACCTAACACTCCTCTTCTCTGAATAGATGAGGGACAGGCAGAGTTAATCTTAGCGTTGACCTCGATCTGAACAGTGACCTCGGTATCAAGACGGTCAGGCGGGATGACGAGATAATTGGCTACACTATTCTGTTTGCGGTGACACATTCTTGTGGGCTCATGGAATTCTTTCCAATCGGGGATTATAGTACACCTGATGTATTCAAGAGTTTTCCTTTTATCCTTGATTACACGCTCATCAACAGTCTCGAGACAAATTGGAACAACCTTACCATGTGGATAGTCCTCAGCAGTCTTACCACAGGGGGGAATGGTAAGCTTAAGAGTACATGTTCCCTCATCGGGCCCAACAATCTTCACGAAATGCTTCGTTGCATGCTCGAACATGGATGGGAACAGAGCTCCGTCAAGATCCTCGAAAGCACGGATGAAATCTCTCCATTCCATCCAGAAACACCCATCATTCTCTTGCGTGTGACCCATGAGCTCAAGGAATGTCATCTCTTCGCCATCAGATTCAATGGTCTCTTTCCAAACCGAAGAGGAATCTCCGAAGGGACCAGTCCACTCTCCATCACGACCCCAGGGATTGAAGATTTTCATCATTCGAAGTCCAGAGCTTCTGGATGCGCGCAATGATGGAGGAACTTGACCGCCAGAGAGCTCACGAACTTCGATAAGCCCATAAGCATGTCTGGCAATGAGACCGTTCACGGCAGAACCACAAGAACATCCAAAGAGTCCGCGTTTCCTATCAACACAATCCTTCATCCAATAGAATAAACGCCTTTGGTTGCTTTTATCTGGAAGATGCATTATTGGAGTGGCAGCAGATAGATAAGACAATCCGTCACAAACCTTACCTCCACAAATGTTGGCATAACTACCACAGAGTTTAGCAAATGCTTTTTCAACCATGGGGAGCCACATTTCTGTCACAACGCTTCCATGAGATGCGATTGGTTGCCATTTCTTAACATTCAATGAGCCATCGGGCATGCGCATAACTAATTTTGGACATAAAGCAATTTTTTTATCAACGGGAACATATATGGGCTTTCCCATAACATAAAATTTACCAATAACACGTCCAATATCAGCCTGATCAACAGGGAAGAAGCGAGAAATGTAAGGAGTGATGGACAAAAGACAAATTGAAGACACGAACCAACAGTCGGGAACCTCACCTTGATGAACATCTTTGGTAGAAACTCCACCATCGAGAGCTTCGCCTCCTTCAACAAAAATGTGATCTTCAATAACATCCCATTTCATTTTTCCTTTGTGTCTGGCCATTAATTTCTTTGCTAAAGATCCAAAAGCTGTTGACCCCGATTTAAATAATGGATCTTCATATGGTTCACCACTTGTACTCTCAAAGGTATCAAGAGAAAAGCTAGAATCGATAGAAAACTGTCGTATACCAGCAATGGTCTCTTTTTTCAAATTTCCTAAATTGGAAGCATCAAAATATTCAGTTTTTTCAAGTTCAGGTGCTGGCATCTTTGTGTATCTAACCAAAGCACGGATTCTTCCGAAGATAAAAATAGAAGCGTTCAGTTCGGTTGAATAATATAAATTTATTGATGTATATTGACATAATGAAATTTTACAATTCTTTTTTTTACAAATGTTTCTTATTCGAAGAGGAAAGTATTTCTCTCTCAAATGGTTCAATACAAAGAGAAAGAAAACCAATTTATGTATTGAATCATTCATAAAATGCTCAGTTTGACAATATTGACTGTTTGCTCTGAAATAATATTGTTATCCAACTTTTTAACTCTCCACTCCTCCTAGCTCATTATTATCAAAATAGAATTACAATACTTGATACTTTTCAATATTTATGCTGCATATATATCCCATGGATTTCGTTTATAATTATTCAACACAATTAATTCATTCAATCAACTTTTCTCATGTAATTCTCCAAAAATTCTTTATTATGCCTGCTCCAATTGATTATGCTTTTGTTTTTGATATTGATGGTGTCCTTAGATATGGTAGAGGTAACCCTGTAGAGGGAGCCTCCAAAACAATCGAGTTTTTGTCAGAAAATAAGATTCCCTATGTATTTTTAACAAATGGAGGAGGTAGTGAGAGATATAAAGAAGAAGAATTACGGGAAGAATTATCTCTCTCTGATTCAATAGTGAAGAAAGGTCATATTGTCGGAAGTGCCACTGCCCTATTTGAATATGCCCAATTCTTTAAGAATGAGCCTATTCTTGTTGTTGGAGGTGCTGATTCAGTTGAGAATGCAAATTCTATTGGCCTCTCAAAGGCTGTATTCTGTGAGGATGTTTCCAAACAGATTCCTGATTTAATCCCTCGTTTTACTCGTTCGGACGTCTTTTGTGATCATTGTAAAGTTGAAAAAATTTCGAATCCAATATTACTCGATGAAAATGTTCAATTCAAGGCCGTTTTTGTTCTTGCTGATCCTTTAAATTGGTTAACAGCCATCGAGCCTGTTACCAGTATTTTGACAACCTCTGGATATTGCCATGCAAGTGCCGTGTCCAAATTAATGGAAGATCGTAAAAGTTTTGCTGCTTCTCCCGCGACTTGTTTTGATCCCTCCAACCCTGAATGTCCATTTTATATTCCACCGATCTTCTTTGCCAATAGTGACTTTACCTTTGCCGGAAAATATCCAACCCCGCGTCTTACCATGCGTTCGCTGCGAATGTGTATATCCTCCATTACTGAGGAACGGATGAAAGAGACTTTCACTACATTTATCACTAATGAGACCCAGCAAGTTGTCAAAGGCTTTGGTTCTTCAATTGAGTCTACCAAAAGTTTCTCAGAATGGATATTGAGAAGCAAAATAGAGTCATTTGCCTCTCCTCTTATCATCCAGACTGGAAAACCACACACCGAGAACTTCCATGGTGCTCTCTGTCGTCTCAGATCATTATATCCCAAAGCTACATCCTCCTCTCCCCTGTGCCATGTCTATATGATTGGAGATAACCCACATGGAGACATTCGAGGTGCTAATACTATGCGTGAGCTCGGAGAGGAGATGAAGAGGAAGAGAATAGAGGAGGGAAAGGAGGATGAACACTGTACTGTCACGCCTGAGTGGTATTCAATGCTGGTGAGAACTGGGATGATGAGTAGATTCTCAAATCCTCCCGCTTTGACTTCACCTGTTCAAGAATACCTCGAAAAGTCTGACATTCCAACGTACGAGTGCAGAGATGTAACTGATTGTGTGATATATGTTTTGGAACATCATGGAAACACAGAATTAGCTGAGAAATATAAAGAGTTTATTGGTGAGAAATAATATTGAATTCACTATTTGGAAGAAACAAGATGAATATTATTGCATTCATTTCATCCTTGATTTTTATTTCCGAATATATTATCAATGTGTTTTATATAACTAAATGCAGAGATTTGCTAGATATTTTTGATTTTCTATAGTATTTACGTGAGATAAACAAATTGTTCTCTATCATTTCTTCCACGGATATTATTTTAAAGTTTCAGGTCTTTCCAAAATAAAAATCATCTATAGATTTTAGATCATCATGATTATCCATCATTTTGTTGCTGTATCATTGAGTTAAGAATAAACATTATTTTTATCAGAAAATGGACTTTAATTCACAGTTGCTAAATTTTTCCAATCATAAAAATGCTAATATCGATAACATTCACATTTTAAATATTTTGAGGCATGACGAAGAGAGAGTTGTTTTTGTTTTGCCATTTTTGTTCGAATTTAAAAACATCTGTCAAACATAACACTAAATTATTAAAAATGAGTTCTCCTCCACCTGTTAATGAGGAAATTAGTGAGCCAATTATGGTGGATCAGCAAGATGCCATTGCAGTTACAAAAGAGATGATAGAAAAGTCCTATGATGCATATCTTGATGGCATTCCTCTCAAAACCTCCACAGTACAAGCTAATGAGGATAGTAATCCGATAAATGATTTTGAAGATGAATCTTCTCTCCTAAGCCTCAGTGTATCCATGAAATCACAAGAATTTCCTTCTGAAGCATTGCGACCAGACAGAGCTCTTATGGGCAACGTATATCGTGACCCTATTCAGAACGATCCCAGTTCTGTTCCAGAAGAAGAAACACCTAAAGAGAAAGAACTCCAAACCGAACAGGAAAAAGAAAAAGAAACAGAAATAACTCCTTCTCATAATATTGTAACCATTATCAATCAAATTCTTGAGCCTCTGCGGGAATGTCTTGAGCTTTGTTTGATTTTCCCCAAACATTCCTCCGTCGACGTCGAGAAAGCCAAGAAAATCCATGAAGAAATGTATTTTATTGGGAAAAACATTGATGAAATGAAGAGAACTGCTAAAACTACGTGTAAATCTTCAGATTCTTTGGTTGATGATCTCGAAGGACTTAAGAAGATGATTTTAACCAGTCAACATATTTCCTCGAGTGAGTTCTCTAACATTATTGCCCTTTTGCACAAATTTAAGAAACAATTCCCAAGTTCCACCAAACTTACTTCAAAATCTCTGACCCAAGCATCTTCTCCTCACATCAAGCATCTCCAGCAAAGTGTTTTGTTGGACGAAGAAGAAGGATCAGATTCCGATCTAATTGGATCTTCCTCAAATTCAGATATGGATGCTGATGATCATCAAGAATCTTTGGGACATTCTTCGCAACATGCTGACGTTATTCGTGAATTTACTTCCTTGAAACAATACCTATCCAAAGACTCTTTCTGGAGAAAAATTATCGTCCAGGTCAGAAATTTAACCGAGTATGTAAAAAGCATCCAGCCACTTTTATTCAAGAGTGTGTCGGGAATTCGGTTCCTGACCGAGCAAGTTGACGGACTAAAGAAAAAATGTGACTTTGAGAAAGAACGAACAAAGCAAATGGCTAAACTCGTTGAAGATGAGCAAAAAAAGGTTCAAATGTGGAAAAAGACCTTCAGTCAAGAAAAAACAAAATGTGATGCGATAAAAATAGATTTTGAGAACCAGATTAAGCTTTTACATGAAAAACATTCACATCAAATGACCATCCAATATCGTGAGATTCAAGCCCAGT
>BQXS01009980.1:0-12316 GCA_024181965.1 Aduncisulcus paluster
AAGTTTCGCAATGTATTTCACGTTATAAATATAAAATCTCGGATCTGATTTCAAAGGATGAGTTTACAGTGGCTCATGGAATAATTTGCCAGGTTGTGGGTGAACACGATATAAAAGAACTTAGAAGAATGCGTTCTTTTGATGAGATTAAATGGCCGGTTGAAGATATTGAAGATTATAAGATGGAAGGAAGTAATTTGTTTTTCTTGGCAAGATATTTAGATGGTACAGACAAATGGGAACCATTACCAAAGGTTATTGGAACATTACCATTAGAGAAATTTATTATCTCGCACCCGGAATTAATATATCGAATTGCTGAGCAAGGTTCGAAATATAAAATTAAAAGAAAACCTGGTAGGAAAAGGAAAGGATAGTCTGATTAATGGAAAAAAAAACAATCATCATAATACGAGAATTATAAAAAGAAAGAAGGTAGTGTTAGTATGATGGTATTACAATGTTGTTTATTTATTATTGACAGAAACTATTATTATTATTTATTATTTTGAAGTTATCATCTTATTATATTAAAGGATTAAGAATGTTTTATTTTTGGTTCCGGTTTGGTTTCAAATCCAAAAACTGGGAATTTATATTTTATTTCAAAATAGTAAATTTGCTCCAAGCATAAATTCTGTAGAACAGCTAACAACACTAAAATTTATTTCAAGTTTGGAAACATAACAAAATCATCCGGAATCTCTGCTTGTGATTTTGGACACTCTGTCTGATTTAATAAGAACGAAAATCTGAAATCAACAGTTCACACACATCTTCACAATGTAAATGTCGGATTCTCTCAAGGAATTCCTCTTCCGATATGTAATTGGCACCACGAGCCATTTGATTTATAACAGAGGCGGTCAAAGATACAATATGTTTTGGGTCATCCATCACAATTCTTGTTGTATCAAACTCAAATAGGAGAGTTTCTGCCAAAACACCACACATTCCGTTGAGACAATCATCCCCTTTTAATTGAAGAAGACAATTCAACACAATGAGTTTAAATGGCGAATCGTGATTAAAGGAACCATCAGGGTTGAAAAATGCTTTTAATACAATGTCTGAATCTCTAAATTCACTAGTATCATCTCCACTCAAATGTTTTTGCCTTCGGTAGCAAACATTTATCATTTCTTTAAAATCGCCAACATTAACACTCGAAGGATTATGAATGAAGGCAAAGAAAGTTGGGAACCATTCAGCACCATCTAGAATTTCTGTGGATGACCAAGGTTCTGGATAATTATGAATTTGGCACATGACAAATAACCAATGATCAAACTGGAGTGGAGATATTGGGAGACAAAGATTCAAAAAGCCACAATTCCACAAAGCCAATACACGTTTTCCTTCAGAAGAATCTCGAATGATGTCCAAGGATTGGAAGGGTGAGCTAGAATCAGGACTGAAATAATTCAATGTTGACAACTCATGTTCAGTGATCTTTACCAATACATCTTGAAGATATTTCGTTTTCTTATGTAAATCTCCAGTGGCAAATACATTATCGACATTTTGATTCGCCCAAACCAAGAATTCATATCCCCAAGGTTCAGTAATATCACAATTTTGGACTTTATCCATGAAAAATTCAAGAGGCTTATTATCGGTTGAATATGCAAAAGCAATCCACATGGCATTGAAGATTAGATCTTTTTCCTCTTCTTGGGGTTCTTTTCCTAAGTGATCAACAATATTTTCAGCCAATTGAGCCGTAGTTTTTGAATTAGAATTCACATTAGTCTTGAGAAGATTAATAAAATCTTCAACGGGAACAGCTCTTAAACAATCAACTTTGTCAAGGACAACACTCAACAGACGAGTAAATCCTTCAATATCCGTTGTGATTCTTCTTCGTGACCATTCCTCGCGGGCAACTTTCCAGTCGAATGTGTAGTTTCTTTGGGCTGCCTCCACCATAGCATCAAGATCTTGGTATTGCCCACTCCAAGCGAGAGCAAAAGTTTTTGTTCTCCATGTTGGCTCTTTTGAATCAAGCATGATGGGAAGACCAACTTGATCCATAAATGGGGTATCATAAAATCTTTCAAGGCGAACTTTTTCCATAAGATCAGAATCCTCTCCTTCTAAGAATTTACGGTTACGAATGTAAACACACAAAAGGGATGCATATATCTGAAGACGGACAGCCGGAACATATTTTGTCAGTTGGGAATGTCTTCCAAGGAATTTGGGAATAGAAATGATGTTATCTGGAATTTGTAGTTTTCCATTGACTTCTCGTGGAGTATTACAAATGAATAGCAAATACACAATACACTCAATAGGATTCTTAAATTTGCCAAGCGTGAGAGGTGTTGCAACATCTTTGTAGGTTTTAAATTCATGTTTCATTGGAACAGTTGGATTGTGCGAAGAAAAGGAGGATACCAAGTTCTTGAATCCACGAACAAACATTCTAACATTTTCATAACCTATTGTGGGATTCTTTCCATGAACAGCAGCAAGTAAAGGCTCTTCAATATCAGGAGACATGAAAACATCTTTAATCTTATTCATTTCACGAATAGAAGTGGCTTCTGAACCAAATACTGCACAAGCAATAACATAGTACCATTCGATCTGTGATTTCTGTAAAATCGATATTTCTTCACTCTGTTTATACTTATTGTCGAAAATTCTATTGAATCTCCTATTAGTTATACGAGTTTCATAGATTTTCACGGATTCTTTGTCAAATGAAACATCATCTCGAAGTTTCATCATTTTTGTTATATCATCGGAATCAATTCGATTAGCAATTAAAATGACTTTCATATTGTCTCGCCCTTTCAACCAATCAAACAAGTCAACTTTTTGAGGGGTTGACATCATGTGATATTCATCAATAACAAGAGAGAATGCAGACAAAGGAAGTCCAGTTGACAATATCTTCTCATTGAGATAATCAATCAAAGAACGTCGAACAAGAGTATCAGAAGATCCATCAATTCGTAAGTATTTGATCTTGGCTTTTTCAAGAATAGGTTTGACAAGTTCTTCCATGGTATATGTTTTACCAGCACCAGGACTCGATACAATCATATTTACATAACACTTGCGCTTCATAGTGAGGGCTGCTTTCTTGAAAGTTTCATTATCTGAATCAATAGAGATACCTTTTTCTATTCCAAGAGCGTCTTTTACATCATCATCAAACATATCATCACCAGCCATTAGACATTTCATAATGCTGTTTTCTGTCACATCTTTCTTTTTTAAATCAGACCAATCAACACACATTTCTAATTTATGCGAATCAAGAGAATGAAGAACGGAAGCAGGAGATATTTCATCAACTTTCCCTTCAACGGTGGTTTCAAGTGCATTTTTTGTTTTGGATACGACAGTGCACATTCCATCCAATTCCTTTTCAATATCCTTCTTTGTTAATAACATGGGAGGTTTGGTTTTTACCGTACACCTATCGCGTTGTTCGCTAAAACAGAAGAAAATATTCGTGCCGACAAAATAAACAAACTTATAAGGACGGAAGAAAAGCCATTCGGCAAGCCATTTCAATGCGCGATCAGGAATAGAAGTTAATCCTTCAACAATTACTCCCAAAGTGAACTCTGAAAATTTTCGAATAATATCAAAATAGAGTTTAGAAGCTGTATTATCATCGGCAGCAACACCAAAGTATGAGCTGACAAGTTTTTTGGCTTCATCAGCTGGTATTCGATAATATTCAACATTCATGCACTTTTTAAAACTGTGGACATGCTCAGGTTTAATCACATAAACGCTATAACCCTCTCTACGGGTGCAAAATGGCTGAATGGCATTGGGAATTTTGAATACTCCTTGGAAACTGCTATGAATACGAGACGATTCGTTGTATAGATTTCCTTCAGTATTAATGATAGGGAAAGCCTTTGCAAGAAGATGGGCCATAATAGTACTGTTAACGGATCTTGAAGTTTCAAGCGGATGATAAGTGCTATCAAGAGCTAAAATATCAAGGAACCATCTCTTACACTTCTTCATGTCAAATGGAGAAACAAGAAGCTTCGATAACCACTCAAGAATTGGAGATAACGAATCAAGTGGAGTATCACGTTCAGACTTTTTGAAGAAATCTTTCTCTGAAGTAATCTTTCTCGATTGGTCATAAAGTAACTCAAATCTAGATGCAAGCCATACTCCACAAAAGAAACCAATTGTATCAGACTTGTGTTTGATAATAATATCTTGCTTTTCTTGTTCAATCCAGAATATTGGAGCAGATCTATCAAAGAAGGATAAAGTTGAAAAGGAATTCATTCTACGAATTGAACCTCTTCCCTCTTTTATATCAAATAGGGTGTTCACATCTCCAACTGATTCGGGGTTTAGTATCTCATCGTTAGATGACCTGTTCCAGGCATTTTGAAAATCTTTATATTGACGATTAATCTTTTTTTCCCGCTCCTCTTTGTCAGTAAGTAATGGAGAAGCAAGTCCTTCTTTCATATTTTGAATCAATTTCCAAGATTTTTCTCTAAATTTTTTTTGACACATGGGATGCACACCAAAATTATTGCCATCACTTGAAGGACCATCGTGAAGGATAATTTCTTCTTCGCTAGAAACACTTGATATTTTTCGAATGAAATGGAGAGCATCTTTAACCGAAGGATCTAAAACGCAATTCAGGATTGAATGAAATTGGAGGATCGAGAGACAGATTTTAGCATGTTTCGAAATTCCATATTGAGATCTGTGAATATCAATAGTTTTTAGTACAACTCTTTCAAAATTCCGAATGATTCCTGGGTGATAACGATCATCTAACTCACCAACATGTGATTTCACTGCGGTATAGAATTCTGTACGGAATTTTTCCTTAAATTTGGAGACACCAGAATCAGGAGAGAAAAATGATTCATCTGTTTCAGAAGGAGAATTATCCTTCGATTCCGAATTGTATTCATCCAAAATTTTCTTGAGAATCAGACACAACATTTTTTCTGAGTCAAGATATTTTTTATAATCAGATGCTGCCTCCTTCATTTTATCGTCCAAATTAGTTCTTCCAACTTCTTCCCAAATAAAACAACTTTGCCACCATGATAATGAAAGTGATGGGAGTACTGGAATCTCTTTTCCACACAATCCAAGTGCACAAACAATGATACTGTGTATGAGTTGTCTCACAGATTCGGAAAGACGAAGGGAGCAGATTTCACTCATATGTAAGAAATGCCATAATTTATATTCAGGATTCTCAACATGCTTTTCTTCGGTGGCAGCAAAGATAGGTACCCAACGATTTCCTTGGTCATTTCTTCTCAAAATGAATCCATCATTTGATACAAGAGTAACTGGACATTCTTGATCAAGAAGATAATTGTAAGCTTCCCTGGAAGTACTGAAGACTTCCTGAATTTCATCAATATCAACTATCTTCTCAGACCATTGGGAAAGAATAATCATTTTGAACATATTCTTGTTACATTCATGATCATTTAAGCTGTCAGGATGGTTGATCATTAATACTTGAGTGGCAGGACGTATTCTAATTTGGCAAAAGTGAGGAAAACTATCGATTGACAAGAGATCAGATACATCAACAACCATATCATTCTTTGGCTTTGGCTTCTTGAATGTCTTCACTTGGCGTTCTATGACATGAATTACGTCATCATCATGCTTTTCTTCTGCCATTTTGAAAAATTCAGGAATAACAAAATCATTTGTGTCCTCCTCAATTGAAGAATGGAGAATTGATAATGAATTGGAGTTTTTGGGATTTTCTGATTGAAGATCTTGGACATCTTTGGCTTTAACCATTTCAAATTTTAGAATTTTTGCCTTGGAAATAGTATCAGATAGCGGCTGTTCAGAAATGAGAGGATTTTTGTCAACTTTATCCTTTTTAGAAGGTGTATGGCGAGTAATATAATAGGGAGACTTATCATTTAGGTTTAAAATGTTATATCCGATATTTATACTATCACAATACTCAGCATAAATTGGTTCTTTATCAAATTTTATGGTAAAATCTTTTGAAAGATATAATAATTCATTGAATATAGAATCGGAAAAGGGGAGAATAAACTCATCTCTTTTTGATTCTCCCAATACTTTCAACCAAGAAACAAACTTCAAACCCTTTGAACTTAATAGAGGAGAAAAATGAAGAAAAGCAGCATCATTCACACAACAAATCAGATCAAAACGATGCTTGTCTTTGCGTTTGCATTTAAGATTTTCACGGAGCCTGTCGAAGAAAATTGTCATGTACACAAATTCCCACCGATCATCATCAGAATGTAATAGACCAATTACTTCGGCAAGGATACCCATTGTTTCAACAAGAGAATTATTCATTTCCGTCCGAGAATCTAGATATTTTTTGTCTTTTTGTCTCTTTGGATACTCTTCTTCGAAAGAAAGGATGAGAGTTGAAGCTTTATCAGCAAGATGGCGGATAGCATAGGCCATGAGTTCCTTGAGTTTGTTGATACTAGCTTCATCATTCAACTCTTTCACATCAGGAAATTGAGGAACAATTTCATGACAAAGATTATAAATAACTGAAATATAATTCATGGTGATCTTAATGCTATCAAGATTATTCCTCAACAAGCACACTTTCATATCAGTAGACTTAATACAGCAAGTTTCAGTGCGGTTTGGGAAAGTACTAAACGTGAAAACTTTAAAGAAGTCTCGATTCCGATTCAACATTTTTTCTTTGATTCTTTTGAACTGGTCGACAAGTTTGGGATTGTTCCAAGATAAATCTTTAACTAATTCTTCAATATGACTCTCTTTCAATCCACATAATAAAAGCCAACGGTAGGCACACGAAAAGTTGATGAGGGTGGTAGGTCTATATCCTTGATGAAACTTCTTATCCTTTGTAGAGGGGTCTGATTTCTTATGGTTATATAGGAAGACTTGGGCAATTAACATTTTAATTGATTCACAAAGAGTTTTACAAGAGAATCCGATATCAGCTTGGAATATACGATAATGAATAACCATTTTATCAAAATCATATGGTTCGATTGCCAAATAGTCGGGATGTTTTTCATAAATATTACGTTTACACTCGGTTATGGTTTCAATAACAATTTTTTCGGGAACAGGACGTTCATAGGTTAACATACGATACGGAGCATAACCTTTGACTTCAAGTTGTCCAACATCAAGGAGGATACTTCGACAACGATATGATTTGGCACCAGAAACAGAACACATGGCGTTATACATGGACGTTGAGAGAGTGTGAGGTGCAATAAAGAACACCGAAGAGAGTGGCAAGGAATCAACGGGAGTTGAAGAACAGTATTTTGAAAATGCCGTGCTAATAGGACGAACTTCATCATTATCTCCTCCAAGAAGACCTTTAAGAAAATTAAAGCTCTTCTCATCGGCAATAAGAGGGAAAATGTCAATATACATACAATTTCCCAACACCCATGCAATCCAACTAAGTGTTGGAAAATTCGGGTTTTGGTTTTTTATAGCATAATGGAAAATAGCAGAAAAATCTGATGTTCTTAGAGTATTGCAGTGAAAAACAATATCTTTTGTGGACTCTTCAGCGGGTTTTTCGAAATATTCGCAGTACAACTTCAATAATGTATCGTAGGCTGTTAAATGTAGTTGAATAGCATGAGAATGAGATTTCAATCTGATAAAATCAATCAGAGGTTTGATAGCCTCCTTGCCATTGCTCGAAGATACTTCACATAAACAATACAGGAGATTATGAGTGAAATCAGAAGAATCTTTCCATAGTTTTGAGATTTCAGCCAGATCAATGGATTCCCGATCATCATCAAGTGAATATGAGCTTTCATTACTATCAGATAATTCAGTAGGTTCATTTTTCATCGAGATTTCAGATTCTTCCTCTTCCTCCTCTTCTCTTTTTGCATGAATTCTTTCTGATTCACTCTTTTCTGACTCACTTTTCTCTTCTTCAATCAGGTCTGTTGGATTATCTTGAGTGATTTCAGCCATAATCGATTGTTCTTTGTCATTTCTAATTGATTTGAAAAGATCTGAATATTTTGGGGAAATGTGTTGATCAAGATACTTCTTCATGAATTCATCACGTTCTGGAAGAATGAGTTCAGTGGAAACTCCAATTTTGTCAGAATTTTTCGAATCTAGGTCTATATCATCAGCTTCAGAGGGTTTTCCTTTTTCATACTGTTGAGCGACATGGAATAGTCGTAAAACAGAAGGGATACCCATGGAATACTGGGTTCCATTAAACTTCTTTTCGGCATATTTTTCAAAGAATTCACAATACAATATTGAGATTCCAATATCTTTGTCATTGGATAAATTCTCGAAATTGGTTTTTACAAACACAGAATAACTTTTCTCTAAGCATTTCTCAGCAGCCGGACTGGACATGATAAAAGCAGCGGCTGAAGGAGATAGGGTTGGAAATGATGACCCATAGGCTAAATTATCGAACTCTTTGAGCATATCTCTTTCATCCGCGTGATACCACTTTCTGAGAGCTGATAAACCAGGCCAGCAATTATTGATGGGAATTGTACCATCTTTCTCAAGAACACTATTGGTATTTGTTGAAAGAAAGAATTCAATAAAAGCTCGCCCAAGAACTTTGGTACCTCTTCTCCACTCATCAATTGTGCTACCATCCAACCGGAAAAGTTGGCGAGCCAATTCATATTGATCTCTGAAAAGATTTTTTGGGGAATCAAATTCGATACATTGACTTAGAGTATCGACATAAGAGTTGATATCTGTATCAGAAGACAAAGAAGGACAAATGACAATTCCATTATTCGTCATAATCTGGATTTCAGATGGGACAAACTGGACTGAAATATTACCAAGACTCTGAGAAGCGAATTTAAAAACCCATTTTAACGCAATATATCTTTTGTGTAACCATTTTGCAGAATCTGATTTAATTTTGAAAAATTCGGTAAAATCTTCCACAAGAGAGAGAGAATTCTCACCTTTCTCATAATAAGAACCAAAGAATGGAGTCAAGTCGCTAAATAAACTCTCGAAACAGGATCCATCAACGCTAAAAAATTTATCAATAATAGCTTGAGGTTTCAGACACATATATAGAGCAAACTTATCAAGAGAGATTCTAAAGATATTCCTCAAACTTTCACTGTTAGATCCACCATCCATAAAGACTTCAATAATAGAATTCCAGTCACAATCAAGCATTCTAACGCTACAATGTTTAATGTCATCAAAAACATCCGCTCTCGAAGTATTTGAACGAACATATGAAACTTCCTTATGTTTTGATGAAATGAGGGCAATAACCAGGGAACCAAGGTGTTTAGGGCACAAAGTTTGATTGCTAATATTGGACATTGAGCCATGGGAACAAATATGAGAATCTTTATAATCAAATCTCTTTTCTGTTCCCTGCAATTTATCCAAAATTTGGATAAGATAACGACGATAAAGTTCAACTCGATGGATATTAGGAAATGATCTAACAATAGGCACCAAAGTAATGAATTGATTGAATGAAAAAACTTCGAGTTCCTGAGATTTCTCAAAAAATGATGTAGTACTTGCAGATGCTACTTCTTTCATTAAATAAAGAAGGGATAATGGCTTGATTGAGCCTTCTTCTTGATGCCCATTGAAAGGGGCGAGCAGAAAACCACATTCATTATATTCATCTTTTTCAGATATTTCACTTGGCAGGTTGAGAGTAGATTTATCTCTATCGCTTTCTGCAGAGGGGATTCCTTGGGCGTAAATTGAATTGAAATTTTCTGGGTCCCAACCAAAAATAGCAGATCCATACACTAAGAATAAGTAAAAATGATATTCAAATTCTTCCTTTTTTGGTGCTTCTGGATCTATTAATTCGGAATAGACTCTTTTCAAGAGCATCGATGAAGGAGAAAAGCGAATTGGGAGACGTTTTATCGGAGATTTATCAGTCGGAATCTTCTTAAGACTATCAAGGAATCGGAAATCAAGCGAACTAAATACCATGATAAGAAGATGATTTTGTGAAACCTCGGAGCAAAGTTTCATCAATTTTCTCAATTCCAATGTGTTACATCCCAACAAAACATGGATATGTGGATTTGCCGCCTTATTTCTTATGGAAGACTCAAGATCTTTAACTTGATTTGGTTCGGTACAATCAATGACATCTAGAGATGATTTTTCAGGACTGAAATACTGCGTTAATCGATCAACAAAGACCTTTTGAAGAGAGCTTAACATTTCAATCACAATAACATGTTCATTATCCATAATTCTAAGACCTTTATCATCGCCAGTTGTTCCAAAAATACTTTTTATCAAATCCGTTATTTTTGTACAAAAGGCCCAGCCCGGAGATGTTGCATACTCGGTGAAGTTTGTGGGGTCCATTGGCACATAACTCTGCAATGTGTACTCATATGAAATGTCGGGCAATCTTGAAGGATTCTCAAGATAATATTTATCACACCACCGCATGAAAGTACCATACCCAGAACCTTCAGCGTAAGTCTCAGGGATATAAAGTCGTTCTTGTTCAATAATGGAATTGGGAATGTTGATTTCGATACCCTCTCTTTCAAGTTGTTGCAAAATACCGGTCTGATACTTCAAAAATATCTTTACAACATGACGAGGATGTGCAATTAGTGAGGCAAGCTTTTTCGGATCAAGAACTCCAATGATATCAATAATACAGAATTTACAAGTATTTCCCTGGTCATATTCATCCAATTGTCGACATACGTACTCAAAGACAGAATTTTCAATGGGAATTGTCATCAAATTGTGATGTGTGTAATGTTTTACAACATCTCGAATCTCAGATTCATGTTCAGCGGAAATGACAGAATTACATAATGAAACACAAGAAGAATCAGTTGGAGAGAGCATTTTGGCCAGAAGTTTCCTGGCTTCTTTCACTTCAGAGGATGTAGCACTCTTGACCATGCATTTCTCTTCCCAGAATTCTTTTAATGGATCATTGAGGAATTTAAAATTTCGAAGATCTTCAGGACGAAGGAAGTATATCAAAGAAGGTTGGGAGGACAAAAGCTTAATAAAATTATCTGGTGATCCATGAGCTCCAAAATGAAGAGCAATTAATCCAGCGATACTCTGACCCGGAAGAGTGGAAATATTTCCAAGATCTTTGATTTTTTGTGTGAGATGTTTTGAAACGGGACCAACCTGGCAAATTAATCGGGAAAACACACAAGAATCATTTCCAACAAATCGGATTTGCTTGGTTTTGTGAAAATCTTGTATCAAATTGTGATAATCTGGAAAATTTCTAACCTCACAAGGTTTCCCATTTTCACAAATAAGGGGAAACAAAAAGGGGGTGCTGATATCAACGATGTCATCATCAAGAGTTTCAAGAGGGTGGATTTCAAGGTGAGAGATTTGCTTCCCTTCAAATTCAAGATTGTCAAGGATGTCGGTAAAACTCAAGGCTCTTTCGTCAACTTCACCTCCTAAAAATTCAAGATAGAGTTTTTCATCTTCATCTCCTTCAGTTTCTTTCGTAATTTTGTACTTTCCATCAACTCTAAGTCCAATTTCACGAACATGGGAATCATCTGGGGCAAATCCTTGCGAATCGTCACTTCTGGTGTCTAAAAGTTTGATAACAGACTTTTTAATATGAATTGGGTCGTATTTTGTGTCTCGACGAACAATTAATCTGACTGAATTGGAAGAAGAATGAGAATCGGTTCGACTCTTTCGAATGGCTTCCATTTTCTCGGTTGTAGCGTCAAAACAACGAAATAAAAGAATTCGTTCCATGGATCGAGTGATTTTGTTGAATTCTTGAAGCCAATTCTTAAGGAGTTTGACATAATCGGCAAGGTCTTCATGCTCATCGGTGGAAAAATCGAAATTCAACTTACATCCTTGAATCATTACAAAGATATTTTTAATCATTGAAATCGTCAGCTTCTGTAAGTCAGTACTCTTCATTTCCCGGAAAAACTGAATTAAACCATTCTGGTGTTTGATTTTCCTCTCGAGATCTTCTCCTTCCAGATCAATTCCTTGTCCACAGAAGAAGGCAATGTAGTTTTGGAGTTCATTGACTTTTTTGCTCATAGAAGAATCTGAAGAAAAGCATCGTTCAAGAGAATTAAATGACTGGCGCTTGTGTTTGAAGAGGATGCGCAGGAACGTAGCATGATCATATGATTCATCTTCAATTTTGTCCTCATAGGGAGAATTATCTTCTTCTTCTTCTTCACTGTGCATATGACCTGATGGAGAAGGTGGGATGGATTCGGTTTCATGTTTTCCCTGGTGGATCTGATGAGGAAGTAAGGCAGACTCGGTGAGAGGTATTCTCTCGAAGCAAGACAGTTCC
>BQXS01009981.1:0-22614 GCA_024181965.1 Aduncisulcus paluster
AGGGTAAAATTGAAAAAGCCATGAAGCCAGGATATGTGTCAAGTCTTTGCTTAGGATTATTAGAGATGATGAAGAATGCGGAATATACTCCAACTATTGGTGTTTCCACTCCACATCCACAAGCATCGCCCAATGAGAGTGTTCGGAAGTTGTTCGAAAAATTCAACCCAAGCCTATCCAACGTCATTGTTTGCAATGCTGAGTCACACCCAGGAGAGAAGGACTCTAAGGACATCCAAGAAACCGTCAGATTGTATTGTGCCATATGCTCCCATTGTGTGGGAATCTTACGCAAAGACGTGCATTTGTTCTCTGGTTGTCGCAAAGTTCTTGAGTTTGCTCTTTGTCATGGTCTTACCCATGGTCTTGTTTCTGAATGTGGGTATGTATGGTCATTTTTGAGTAATTTGTGTTGTTTTGCTGGAGACAATCGTGCTATTCTTGAAGAAGTATTGACGTTCATCCAGCGGCAAGTTGGACCATTTGTTGTCTTCTTACAAAAACAAACTTCCCCAAACATTCGTCTAATGCAACCGTTTCTTCAGCTTCTTGCATGTCTCAGTGTATTATCTGACTTTTGTACCAAACTCTCTTTTTTCAAAGATGTTATGCCGAGCATCATTGAGTATTGCAAGAAACAAATCGAAGTTATCCAGACTCAAGCGAGAGAAAGTAAGGGAAAAGAAGGAGAGAAGGAAGGAGAGAAAGAGGAAGAAGAAGAGAAAGAAGAAGAAGGAGAGAAAGAAGAAGAAGAGCAACAAAAGGTTGCTATCCGTTCTGCATTGAGACTCTTTTTTCGGCTTTCTGTAACTGAAACTACTTCTAAAACTACTAAAATGGATACCATTTCAATCCTCTCTCTTATTGAGCTATTATTCTCTTGGATGTCCTATTGGAATGAAGTTAATGGGGATGACGAGTCTCTTCCTGAATGTGTTGAGATGATCATCCAGTTTACTAAATGCTCAGACCCGAGAGTGTTGCTTCAGTTGACTCCAAGGTTTGACCCATTGATAACGTGGTGTCATGATAGGGGTATCGTCGAATGGGATGATGAAGATATACTCAATGAATACAAGAAGTTTTGCCAACCTCTGAATATCTTTTCTGTCCTTGCGAAGGAGGTTAAAGGCTGTAATGCTGAGTCAACTTGCAAGTTGTGGGATGATAGTAAGTTGTATTTCAAAAGGAAAGCTTTCCACCCGCTTGATTTGGATAGAAAAGATGAACTTCTGGCTGTGTTCAAGTTCATTGCTCGAACGTTGAATCATGATTGTGGTGGACAACGTGTGTCACTTTCTCGAGATTGTGTAAAAGATATCTATTCTAAGGCTGTTTGTGTGAATGTACCCAAGGTTGTCCACACCTTCATCATTGCCGATAAGAAGACTGGGCACACCAAATCGGGCAAGAATGTGTCGATCTTGGAAGAGTTCATTAATTTCTATTGTGATATTGTTCGGGCTTGCTTTGTTGATGGTTTTGACAGTGTTCTCCTTGAGGAATTTTTGAAAAATCAGAGTGAGTTGCATGAACTGATTGTGGAAAGGATCCATGAATACAAATGGAAATCAACATTTGATAAGTTCCTTGGATTCCTTAACGACTTGTCACGAATAGTGATAGACGAGGGGAAGGTGAAACTTTTGCTGACGATCGTTTGTAATCTGTTGAGCTATGATTCTTCTTCTTTCAAATTCTCCGATGGCCATACGGTATCTGAGAACCTGATTTCTCTCTTGTGCAACATAACATCTCACTACAAAAATGAGTCTATTCTTAGTTCTTCTCGTGATATTTTTGAGAAACATCTCTTGCCACTCATCATATCTGATAAATCGTTCAATATTGCCCAAGGTGAGAATTACAAACTTTTGGAGATTATTTCCAACATTTATCATGCCCAGTCTGATGATGTTAAAAGAAGAGTTTTTGGTGAAATTCCGTTTGACAAATGGCTAGAACAGTTTGAAACTCATATCCATAAGAATGGAATGATTCTGTGTTGCAAACTAATTGCAATCATGCCCTTAGAGATGCTTTCAAAACCACAATACGATACCTTCATGAAAAGATGTCATTCACGAGGTTATATTCAAAATGAATATTTCGAGTATATTTTTAGATTCTGTAACGAAAGAACTCTAATGCAAGGTATAAAGAGGTGTCCTGATGCTGAATCATGCGCAAGGTTCTATCATTCAAACAAAACTGGACTCTTGAAAGTGTTTTCTCTCCTTTTTGATACCAGATTCGTAAAATGTCATAAATCATGTATCACAAGGTACATATCTTGCCTATCTTTCTTTTTATCGCACAAAACGCCATTATCAACTTCAACAACCGAGGGAATCAGCCATGCCACATCCTCTTCCGATGTTATCTTGCCCCTTGAAGATTCCATTGATTTGATTGATACTTTTGTTGTGCTACATGTGTCTCGCCTCGTTATAGATTTCCCAGAGACAGAGTTTATTAGTTCTTTCCTTGAGATTGTTGAATTGTTTTTATATCAAGTCCATCGTCAGGTTTTCTTAAAATGTCCGAATCATGAGGAAGAACGGAGTGAAATCTCAGATACTCTTGGTGGTTATCTCATGAAATTTAAAACTCAATTCTTGCGGTTTGTTCCAGTATTCAAAATAATTCTCGAAAAGGGAAAAAGCCAGAAATTGGATGATTCATTTGTTATTCAATTGATGGCCATATGCAAATATATCTCATTTTCACCGGATGCTCATGTTCTTCGACGTCTTTATGAGCTTTTATATCCGTTTCAGAAGTCGTGGATGTCAAAATATCCTCAAATTATGCACTATTGGATTATCATATTCCATAAAATATCCAAATCCCCAGTAGCCAAGTTGATGTGGGCAATTTCAAGTCCCATTATTGATTTTGTCGTGAAGAGAGAATTGTTCAAAGCTTCTAATTACCGTCAAGAAGTATCATTTTTCCTCCCGTTGGTTGCCAATCTTTGTTTGGCAGGAAGCATCGACGAAAAAGGGATTCGAGCACATTCTGTGTTGCACAAATTTACCAATGAACTTGAAGAGAACTGGATAGAATTGCTTGAGAAAAAGAAAAATCCTCAAGATTTGAAAAATTTGGCCGAATTTATTATTAGATTTGCTTCCGTTAATTCAGTTTCTGAGTATATGTCCAAGAAAATATTTGAAGATACAATTTTATTCATTTCTGAAGAACTTTCTGACGCATCATTATTGGAACAATATAACGATTGTTTCTCACAGCTAAAACGGTTGCAAGATGCTAAAGATAGAATCCTTCATGGTGGAAATCCTCATGATTTGTATCGTATGGGCGGTCAACAATTGTTTTCTACGGTATTTGACCAATATTTAACTGCTGATGCTGAAAGTTTGAAACGAAAACCTGATAATATATTAGTTTGTTGTCAGTGTATCAAGTTTATGCTCTATCACGAAGAAGGACGGCCTATATGTATGAATGATGATGATAGTCTTGATGTTTTCGACCAATTTTTTGAAAAAATTGCCTATTATGAACGAATTCTCAACATTCCAGAATTAACAAACGATTTTGTTATGATTTGTTATCATTATATTTGGAGAGGCAAACTTTCTGAGGTACGTTTTGGCATTTTCTTCCGAAGGATTATTGATAGATTTGCACAGTATTTCCATGAGAAGAAAGATCGTGAAAACCCACGGATCCTAGAGATTGTAAGCCTCATTGCCGGCACCAATATCTGCACCAACCCACAATTAACTGCTCTATTGGAGTTTTTATCTCCCTTTTTGTCCGATATGATTGAATTTTATGGTGATAATGTTGATGCGAAGAAGAAAGAACTTTCCGACATCATTGAAACATTAAGCTTGGTAACTTGGGATCCCGTGAAGAAGGTACCAAGCATCGGACGTTGCTTGAACTGTAATTCATTCTTCCGTCCAATTATCTCTGTTGTGAGGTCTCATTTCTGTGATAAGAAAATCCTTGAAGAAAACTTTATTCGAGCTCTTTCCTTCTTCTCTAATCTTTGTTGTGTAGATCGTAAGATGGCTGAGATATTCGAGAGTATCAAAGATCTCCTTGATCCTTGGTATAAGCTTTTTACTCATGAAGGGGAAGAATCAGATGGTGAAAGTAGTGGTGGGGCTTCTATTACACGGTCAAGCAAGGATCCAATCGTTTATTGGGCCATATTGATAGTTAATATCTCAAAAATACACACTGTTCGTGAAAAATACAGCAAAATCATGGAATTGCTGCAAAAAGATCATTCAAAAATTCCTTACCAAATTTTCCTTGAAAATTGTCTAAGCGCTCAATCGGGCACAAATTATTGGGAAAATTTGCGGAAATCAATTGAAAAATGTGATTCAAAAGCTAAAATGTTGGATCTTTTCAAATCAAATCGGAATCGAATGAGAAAGACTTTGGAATCCACAAAGTCGGCATACTCAGGGTTTGTTAATATCGTCGAAATACAAGCTTTATGCCATTGTGTTGGTTTATTCGGTCTTTTCCGGTCTTCTTCTGGTGATATTTTCATTGATTTTCAACCAAAAGAAACTTATCTTTTACCAAGTATATTTTTGCCTTTACTCGTTGAAATCAATGCAAAGTTCCCCAAAATTGATATTATTGATATCAATAAGAGGTTATTTTCACTTTTCAAAACATATGTGGATAAGTTTAGCAATTCTGAAAAGAAAGAATTTGGGCAAATTCTTTCTTCGATGATTATAATGTCTTTAATTCCATCACCTTCTTCTTCTCCTTCTCCTTCTTCCTCTTCTTCCTCTTCCTCTTCCTCTTCCTCTTCTTCCTCTTCCTCTTCCTCTTCCTCTTCTTCCTCTTCCTCTTCTTCCTCTTCTTCCTCTTCCTCTTCTTCTTCCTGTTCTGCAGAGCTTCCCTCCGTCACAAGTGAATTAATTCGGTATTTATCAATTTGTTGCTCAATATATGATCCCCTGATCAATCTTTTTTCTCTATTCCCATCAATTATTAGATATGTAAACTCTAGTACAAATGAAAGGTTTATTATTCACATTAAGGAAGTTGTTTTCTACTTTAAATCTCTAAATTCGCGTTGTAAATCCAGAGCGAGAAAAGAGAAGATAGCTTCACAGATACGACCAATATTGCAGGCATTGCAACCTGTATTCACAAGGCATGAATATACCCCTGAGAGTCTTGCATGCTCTGAGCTTCTGGAGTCGTTTGATTCTGAGTCTTATTCTCAATCAACAGTATCAACAACTAGTTCCATTTCTCAAAGTTCTTCTTCAAGTTTCTCACAAGAACCTAGAAATATACGGGCAGGGTCTTCTCTTTCCTCATCCTCTTCTTCTTCTTATCTCAATTCACAAAGAAGTGGAACAAAGAGTCATCCAAAGGGTCAAATGAAGAAAGAAATGAAGAAAGAAATGAAGAAAGAAATGAAGGAAGAAACTAAAAAAGAGACAAAGATAGAGGAGAATGAAATAGGTGAACCAATATCCCCCAATGAGAGTTCTGTTCGTGATAAATTCTCTGAAGTTATAAAAGCTCGTAGATCATCCTCAGATTATATTTCTAGTCTTTTTTCCGAGACCACTTCTGGTATTTCTTCATCGCAACTTCTTAAATCTGATGATTCTGGTAGTATTCCTCGAAAAAGAAGGTATTCCAAAAGAGGATTGGGCAATCTTCGGGAGATTATCAAAGATTTGAATGATGATCCCCAACTTAAACGTTCATCTATGTCAAATGGTGATATAATGAGAGAAATGGATTGTTCTCCATCCCATTCTTCAAGTTCTTCTGTTTCATATTCATCTTCCTCTTCCTCTCCAAATTCTTCATCTTCTTCCTCTTCCTCTTCTTCCTCTTCTCTATCTTCTCCCAATTCTTCTTCTTCCCTTCCTTCTTCAGCTTCCTCTTCATCTCCACAAATTCTATTGGACCGGAAAAGGAGACAAGGACCCTGTCGAGATGGTATATTCCATCAAAGCCAGAAAAAACACTCTGCAATCGATTCTCTTCCTGAAACTTTACTTGAAAGGGTGAAAGATGATGATCTCAATGATGAAGAAGAAACCAAGTGCAAACCAGAAACTGGATCGTTGAGTATAATGGAAATTGATGAAACTCCAATGTTTTTACCCCTTACTCAAAGAAGTTCAAATTCCTCTGGATCGGGCACAGATGACGATGAAAAACCACCAATATTCGAAATTGTTGATGTTGAAAATTCTGGATCAACATCGATTTCGAGGCCAAATAGCGGAACAGATGAGGTAGAATCCTATCATATTTTTGATATCGAATAATATAATTCATTATCGATAATGTCTTGTAATCATTCAAAAATTATTTTTGAAAAATAAATATAAAACTATTCCATCCAAGATAGAGATTATTTTATCTATGAATCAATTATGATTTTCATAATGTCATGATAGATAATGTGATTTCCTGATCGATTTTTGCATTTCTGAATCACCAAAAATAGTTCCAGCCGATCCAAAATGTTTCCATTTTTGTTCTTTGATAACATCATCAATAGATGGACATGCAAAATCTTCTCCAATCGTTGGAAGTAAAAATTTGATAGGTTGTACTATTTCGCGAGCATCATGCACACTCATGCGTTTCTTATGGTCATGCAAAGTGAGACCTGTGAACACTTCATTAAACACTTTATGAAGAGGTTCGTACTTACCATCATCAATGGTCAATAGAGAGTCGAAGAGAGGGGATGAACTGGAAATATGAGGATACAAATTACTTTTCATGAGTTCAATTAGTTTGCCCATGAATTTCACAGGGTTGTCTATTCCTCTCATAACAGGCAGCTGAAGGAAAGGATCACAACACAAGAACAAAGCAAGGATTGACATTCCAAGAGAATAGCCATCACTAATTTGACTCTGAATTCCATGTCGAAGAGTTTCATAGGAATTGTACACAAGAGTTCCACAAATGGAACGTTTGGACTCTGAGTTGGAGTGGGAAGAAGAAGACAAGAAAGAAGAAGAGGAAGAGAAAGAGGAAGAAGGTGTAACAAAACTCTTGGAAGACGTTGAAGATGAGACGGAATCCTGAATCTGCACGAAGCCAAGATCAGCGAGAACAACCGTACATTCTCCATTTTTTGGGTCAACACGAACAAGGAAGTTGTCAGGTTTCACATCTCGATGGACAAGCTTTGGTTTAGCCGTGAACACATCATCAAGACATTCGATCATTCCAAGAGAATAGCCATCACTAATTTGACTCTGAATTCCATGTCGAAGAGTTTCATAGGAATTGTACACAAGAGTTCCACAAATGGAACGTTTGGACTCTGAGTTGGAGTGGGAAGAAGAAGACAAGAAAGAAGAAGAGGAAGAGAAAGAGGAAGAAGGTGTAACAAAACTCTTGGAAGACGTTGAAGATGAGACGGAATCCTGAATCTGCACGAAGCCAAGATCAGCGAGAACAACCGTACATTCTCCATTTTTTGGGTCAACACGAACAAGGAAGTTGTCAGGTTTCACATCTCGATGGACAAGCTTTGGTTTAGCCGTGAACACATCATCAAGACATTCGATCATTCCAACACATAATGAACACACTTTCACAGGGTTCAGTATCATGGGATCGAAGCGATCATGATCATCACTCTCAAAACCAGAACCAGAACTTGAGTCTAAGTCTGAGGGTTCACTATCATCAACAACACTCACATACTTGCCATCAGCACACCAACGCTTGGCAAACGCACTCACACTGCCTCCAACACAAAACTCCATCAGGAAGCCATAAACACCTTTCATATCGCAATCAAGGAGGTCAAGGATATACAGAGGACGTGGGATACGGTTAAAACATTTGGGATTCGTAAACAATTTGAGTTGCACTTTAAACTCCTTCCGACACCATTTCACGACCTTTTCGTCAGCACTCTGAAGCATTTTCTTCAAAACGCATGGGAAAGGAATATCATCAACCTTAACAAGAAGAACCTCTCCGAACCCACCACTGCCAATGATGCACTGAGAAGTCAGCGTGGATGCAGATGTCAGGGTTAGCGAGTCGAACTTGGGTTTGTATTTGACATTATCATGATTGGATTTCTCTTTATCCTTCCATTTCTGTTTGTAGTCTTTTGGCACGGAATCTTTATCAATTTTGACTTCTTCTTTTACAAGAGGTTGTGGAATCAGAGGTTTGACATCTTTTCCAACAGACAGTACCTTGAGGGAACTGGAAGAATCAGGAGCATGGAGATGGAAAGAGGTAGTAATATCATCATCTTGAATGAAAACAAGAGAGTTAATGTGGAAACATCGACTATTCCCCTTTGACCATCCTCCGTACCATAATCCATTCCCTTCAATTTCACACAAAACAACATTCGGTAAATCAATAGGAAGGAAGTGCCATTCATATATATATTTAGGTTTTATGAATTCATACTTCTTAAATGTCTTTTTACCATCAGAATTTGTGAAAGTGATGAGAAGAGAAGGTATCCATTCATCCTCACTCACATATGAATAAACACCTTTCATAGAACAAGGTGATGTGAAAGGGATGGAAAGATGGGATAAGTATACATCACCTTCCCCTTTTAACATTTTTTGTGCATCTAAACTCCGGTCATAATACTCAGATTCCCTACTATACGAAGCATCCTTGCACTTAACCATTGATAATGACGGAGCTACAAGCTTTGGATCGTCACGTGAAATGGGAATAGAATCTCTACCTTCAGAATCTTCATTTCCTTTCTTAAAAAATTCTGATTTCACGACTAGAACTTCAGACCATAGCTTCTCTTTGGCTTCCCGAGATATAATTTCCTCAGGAGTTTCTTCTCTACCAATGAAAACAAGGGATTCAATCTTGATTATTGGACTCGGCTTCTGATCCCACCTTCCTTTCCCTTCAATCTCACATAATACAACATTATTCAAATCAATAGGGAGGAAATACCATTCATATTTATGTTTAGATTTTGGGAATTCATATTTCTTGAATATTTTTGAACCATTAAAATCAGTGAACGTGATTAGAATAGTGGGTGAACTCCAATCTTTATAAACACAAATATAAGCACCTTTAATTGGACTTGGCGATGGGAAAGGAATGGAAAAGTTGGAAAAAGAAACAAAACTTTCTCCTTTCAACATTTTTTGTGCGTTTAAACTTCGATCATACAAAGTAGATTCCTTACTATACCAATTATCCTTACACTTCACCAATGAGAATGAAGGGTCTAAAACTCTTGAATCATCACGTGAAATAGGAATAAACTCTCTGCCTCCCTCCTTAACAAACTCTGTTTTCATAATTGGAGCTTCATACCATTGTTTTTCTTTGGTTTCGCGAGCTATGATTTCTTCAAGGGTTTCTTCCCGAAAGAAAACAAGGGAGAGAATTTGAAATTGTTCTTTTTTCCTGCCTTTTCCAGTAATTTCACACAAAACCACATCAGATAGATCAACAGGAAGGAAATACCAAAAATAACAACCACGACTAAATACAGAAAATTCGAACCTTCTGGATATTTTCTCACCTTTTGAAGAGGTGAGAGTCAATATGAGATGTGATGGAGGTGAACCATGCTCAGAATAATCTCCTAAGGCAATATAAACCCCTTTCATTGGAGATGATGAAGGGAAAGGAATGTAGAGTTTTGTAAAAAATCCATAATTTCGTAAATTCTTAATATTTCTCCACTCACCATCCATCATTTCTCGTGCTTCATAACTTTGATCGTAACCGGGTTGTTTTAGAAACATTATTTTCTTGGTTTCATCCTTAGCTTTGATTGAGGCACACTCTGGACTCTTAATATTGGGGGCATCTCGGGGAATTGGACAGCAACTAAAATCTCCTTGATGCAAAAACTCAGGTTTCACAACTAAAGGTGAAGATGATGAAACTTTCTTGAAGGAACGAGGAAGAGAGGTGGGAATATCATCATCTCTGATGAAAACAAGGGTGTTCATATGGAAATCTCGACATTTTGAAATCCAACTTTCTTTGCCTTCAATCTCACACAAAATTACGTCTGCCAAATCAATGGGGAGGAAATACCATTCATAGGTATAGCTCTTTCCGAGAATTGTGAATTCAAACTTTTTGGATGTCTTCTTATCATTCGAATCTGTGAAAGTGAAGAAAAGAGAGGGTGAACAATACTTCTCTTTTACACAGATATAAGCACCTTTCATGGGACTGGGAGATGGGAAAGGAATGGAAAGATGGGTTAAGTACACTTCACTTTCCCCTTCTAACATTTTCTGAGCTTCTGAACTCTTATCGTAATACTCAGAATGCTTACTCACCGAATCATTTTTGCACTTAACGATTGAGAATGAAGGATCCAAAATTCTTGGATCATCCCGTGGAATGGGCATATGTTCTCTACCGCCTTCATTACAAAACTCTGGTTTTACAACTGGGACTTCAGACCATAATTTCTCTCTGGCTTCACGAGCTATGATTTCTTCAGGAGTTTCGTCTCTACTTATGAAAACAAGAGAGTCGATTTTAAAATATTCTTCCTCTCTTCCTTTCCCTATAATCTCACACAGAACAACATCGGGAAGATCAATAGGAAGGAAATACCAATCAACATTTTCAAACTCGTGTTTTTTGGATATTTTATCTTTCTTTGAGGTTGTGAAAGTGAAGATAAGATGTGAAGGAGGGTCGTAAGAATTTATACAAATGTAGGCACCTTTAATTGGGGAGGATGAAGGGAAAGGAATACTGATGTCGGTAAATTTTGCACTATGCCACTCCCCTTTCATCATTTTTTGGGCTGAATCACTTTGGTCGTACCAATAACTACCTTCTTCTTCGCTTGCATTTCTTGCCCTGATAGTCCATTTTGGACTCTTAATATTGGGGGAATCTCTAGGAATTGGACAGAAATGACAATCTCCCCTTCGAATAAACTCTGGATTAACGATTTGAATAGCTGTGGATGAACTCATTGGTTAGGATATCTACGATCGATTTAGGTTTTTGTTGGCTTTGAAATATGGATAAAATATGATAAAAATAAATATAATGAATATATTAAAAGGATAAAAACATTCAAAAGAGAGCAGAAAGTTATGGTTAATAGAGACAACGATCAACAACACAAATATTGAGTTAATTGAACATACAACAAGGAGTATTAGTGATATCTTGGATTGGTTGAACAGAAATTATTCAGTTGAATATAGTTTTGTCACCAGATAACACCTAAAAGAGGCCAAAAAAGCCAAAATTTAATAGACCCACTTTTTTGAACCATTTCGCTGAAATTCATGCATAAAAAAACACCTTCAAATGATTTATAACCAATATAAATTATAAAGACATATTTTTCAATGAAATCCATATGCATTTTCCGGGTTAGAATAAGAATTGCTCCTTGAGGCATGCTTTGGGTTTATTTGAGACATTTCCTAGATTGATTAAAGTTTATTGCTCTTTCATCAACTTCCTTCAAGGACTAAGAAGTTCTTATCGGGAATGATCTCTGAGATATTCGTCTGTAATTGGATCTCTCACAGAAATAAGATTATACAGATCTAGCAGAACATTTATTGAAACCAACGCCACCTCGAATCCTGCCAACTCCTTCCCACCAATGCACAAAACTACCGTTGGAAAAGAGAAAGAAAGTCACTCACACTTTTCAGTTGTTTTTTCTCAATCAAATCGCCAGAGTCCTGATAATTCGAATCGTCTCTTGATGTAGCTAATTCAAATTGTTTAGAACCTATTTCTTCCAAGTTTTGTATCGAAGAGGATGAAGAAGACGAGAATATTTCTCTGAGATAGTCTTTCCCTTTGAAAAAATGTTACTCGATTTGGAAGGGTCCAGGGCAGCCTTTTGGAGATTTCCAATGGCCAAATAAAGCTTTAAGCCCAGTTCACCCTCTTTTCCAATGGGAGCCATTTTAACTTGACGTGCAAATCCAGATTCATCAACTTCAATTTCCAATATTCGGCGTATTTCCTCAAATGCAGGCGGTTTTTGCTTCAATAATACCTTATCGCACCGTTTTTTAACCATTTTAGTCGGAGCAAATACTTCAAATAAAGTGATTCCGAAAGCAAAGAAATCCTTATCAATCAAACCAGATAATTCTGGAGGTGGAGAATATTTCTCAGAATAGACTCTATCTGGGGTTGGAATATCTTTAGTTACATCAGTAGGCATAGGTCTTCTCCGTGTGTCTGATCTTGATGCGTATTGTTGAGGCGTTGAGATGGTTTTTGTGCCCTCTGGTCTCTCTTGAGAATGGTCCAAGTCAGCAATAACGATGCAAAGAGCAGGGTCAGTTGGAGATTTGTCCATAGTACGTTCAGAACCATCAATTTTAACACGCAAAGTCGACTTTGTAACGAGAAAATTGGCAGGTTTTATGTCACCATGATTTTTGGATGCTTTGTGGAGAACATAGCAACAATCCATTATTGCGAAACAAATCTGAACAAGCACATAACTCAAAGGAAATGAAATGTAGTATGGTTTCCGCCCAGGAGTGACAAGACGGTGATTATCATGCAAATACTTTATGAATCTAGTTAAATCTGAGTCACACAATTCCATTAATAGATAAATCGAGCGATCTAATGATTCGTCTAAGCAATCCGAGATGAAAACGGCATAAATTCTAGGAACAACTCGAATTTTGGTGCTTGTTGTACCGCATGAATAATCTTGGATTTTTGAGCATGTTGTGCAATAATTCAAACACGTATGAAACCCTTTCTCAATTTCTTGATGCAAAAGTTGAACTTTCTCAATAAATCTATCATGATTTTGACTACACCCTTTCAAGCTAGTAAGTAGCTCATCTCGGGCTCTTGAAGTAAATTCCTTCAAAGCATATGTGTTTGAACTCCCCCATATGGATTTTGGGGAGGAAGAGGAAGAAGAGGAAGAGGAAGCGGAAGAGGAAGCGGAGGAAGAAGAAGGGGAAGAGGAAGAGGAAGAAGGGGAAATACCATCAGTAAGATGGGAATAAATATCACATTTGCGGAATAGTTTAGGATCAGGCCTGTATATTATCGGGTTAAATTTCTTAGTCTTTGAAACTCCATATGGATTCCACCATTTCCACATGTTAATGCGAAGTGAGGACCATTGTTTCGATGAATTGAATAATTTGGCCTTTTCAATCTTGATTTTGTATACTTTTCCAAATCCTCCGGAACCAATGCATCGTTCTGATGTTTTTGAACAGAAACATGGAAGCGTAGATTTAATTGATTTTGGCATGAAAATAATGGGGTTTGGTTGACGTGTCAATTCTTCTTCTTTTGGATATCCTTTCGATATGATAGACGGGGATTTAGGGAGATCAAACCACGGAGAAGGAATATCAATGTGAAAACAATATGGTGAAAATGATGGAGACTCACAAGCTGATCTCTTTTTCTTTCTCATTAATGCTGTACTTGGCTTGATTGATGTAGAAAGTTGTGCAGAAAAAAAGACTTCACCGTCAGAAAGGTGGGGATGTAAAGGAGTGGTGTCAGTATGGTCAGATGAAGAGGTGGATAACAAGTTGTAAGATGAACAAGGGAGCTCGATTGATTCTTGGATTTTACGCTTCGGTTTCGAAGAAGAGAGAGAAGAGGAAGAAGAAGAGGAGGTGGAATCAAAAATGATAGAAGACGTGGAAGACGAAGATTTCAATGAAGATTTAGACTTTCTTGCCTTTAAATTCTTTTTTCTCGTTTGGTCAATCAACTTTTTTTCTGCAAGAATCAATTCTTCCCCTTTCTTTTCCAGTTGGTCCAACATTGTGACAAGTAAATCACACATTCCATGCAAATTATCGATGATATCTTTATGATCAGCAATGGATGATGGGGTTTTCTTGGACGGAGAATCCCATTTGACACATATAAGTCTATTAGGAAGCTTCTCCAAAAATGATCTGATATTTTCAAGCTCAGAAACAAACACAGATTCATAGATTGACAATGATTTAAATATCATGGATATTTGTGTCTTTTCTTGTTCGGTTTTTTCTCCCCGTTTCCTGCTTTTTTTGATCAAATCAAATCGATATGTGATATCATTGTGGATTACCTGAACAATGCCAATCAACATGGAGAGGGCTGACCCTAATTTGATGGAACTCCCACTGAAATAGGAGAGAGAAAAGGGTAATTTGCTTGGATTGGATGGTATATCAGTTTTTTTCTTCCTTTTCTCTTTCTTCTTTTTTGAGGAAGAAGTCGAAGAAGAAGAAATGGTTGAAGAACTATCAAAATAATGAGAAATAATGGCTGGAAACTGACATTTGTAGCCATAAATATCTTTTAATAGACCTTTTAGGGTCAGTAAATCATTATAACTAAGAAAATCATGATCCATACTTTTCAGAGTGCAAGAAAATGTTGAAGTTGGTTTTGAATATTCCTTCAAAAGCACCAACTTTTTTAATATCATTTTAATATGTGAAATAAATGGGAATTTATAACTATAATCACCATTTTCCTTATTAGATATCTTAGAATCGCATTTCTTCGATTTCTTTGATTTTGGCATAGTTGTGGATCCACCTTCACTACTATAATCTCCTGATTGTGACATTTCAGAGCTCTTCCAGGCATTTGATGGATGACTTTGACAATGATATCTATCATAATCATGTGAACAATCATCGTCCACCAATCGTGACGAGTCATCATCGCCATAATAAAGACGATCAAATCCTTTGGAGTGACAATCATAGATTTGTGCTCCAAATCCCTTTTCTAATTCTTCGCCGGGAGTATAATAATAATGATAATAATATCTGCAACTCATGGCCAATAGAAAAGCATGAGTGAAATACAGAGTTCTTGAGCATACAATAGATTCGAGAGACATGAATAATTCCAGATTGGCCTTTGACGTTTCTAACAGAAGTTTAACCAGAGCCGATGGAAAACGATATGAAATGGCTGGATCATAATAATATGGCAAATTAATCCCAAAAGATGACGGGATCATGCAGAACTCCGTTCTCTTGCTGGGTTTCAACTCAGATTTGGGTATTTTTTTGCTCTTTAAAGAACTCGTACCTGCAAGAACTCCTGCGTTAATCAACATTTGATGATCTTGGGATGGATCTATCAATTTAATCTCAATGGTCTTCATAGAGGAAGAAGGAGAGGAAGAAGGAGAGGAAGAGGAGATAAAAGAAGATGAAGACAAAGATGAGGACAAAGAACTACAAGAAAAGGGAGAAGGAGATCTCGAAGACGAACTTTTCTTGCTATTTGAAGGAGATACATGGACATCAACGAGGCCATCGATAATATGCCAGTCAAATGGGGGATAAAATACATCACGCGGTTTCCCACCAAATTCTTTTTTTAATTTGCTGAGCTTTGGATAGGATTGTAATAAAGGGCCAACAGAGCACATAATCATATCTCCAAGGAATTCAAGAGTACAGACAATAGGATCTTTGGTATTAAAAATCTCATTGCTTGATTTCGAGGATATTGCAGGCAAAATGAAATTAATAAACAAAGATTCACACGTGGTAAAAAATGAGGGATCATCAAGAATCGATAATTCACTACGAAATGAATATAGAACTGAGTTTACAGCCAGAATAAGTGTAGGGTCTTTCTTTCCAGTGAAAATGGTGGGGCGAGTATTATTAAGGTATTTGAGAATTGGTGGTACATATCGAAAAATTGAACGGAATAAGGAATTGTCAACAGATAACAATGAAATTAAAAATAGAAAGTTTGGAAATATTCTGAAACCGGATTTATCAGTGGTTGTTTTGCTCATTTTGTAACAATATTTCTCAATAAATCGGCTGGCTGACTTTGCAGACAAGAGTTTCTCCCAAATTTCTAAATATCTTCCGAATCGGTGCACAAAGATACAGAGTATTCCAAAGAGCATATTCGCTATTTCCATTGTTTGAGTTGAGCATAGATCTGATATTGATGAGAACAAAGAGATAATTCCATCCAAATATCCAGAATATACCCGCTGGTGGAAAGAGTATTCTGGAATATAGAATAATGAACGAATAATGATTTCAACTGAAATTTGAATGCGAGTTAAGGAAGTAGAGGGAAATTTATCTAAAAAATCATTAGAAATAGTCTCAGATACGAAAGAACCGAATACAATAGAGTCAATCCACAAATCAATTTGTTTGGGTTGCAAAATAGATTTTGGAAACTCATGAATCGATGTGAGTGAGGACGAAACTTTAAAGGATTTATATTGTACTGGAAGGAAGCGAGAATAATGATTCCACAATATGGGATTTGAAGTCAACATTTCTATAAGAATAGATTGAGGAAGTGGGGTCTCCATTAATTTGGATTCAGAAAAAATAGTTGATAATAATTCCATCAAAATGAGTTTTATATTCTTTTCCGGTTTGCAATCATCACATGTGACGATAATTGTTATGACAGCTAATAATTCATTAAAATTATTTTCAATAAATAATTTTATATTATCACTATCGAAAGTCTCAATTGAATCTGTTAATTTCGATACTAAATCGGAGAAACACCAAGGAAGTGAGGAAGGAATGTAAGAGGAGAGGGAGGAAGAATGATTCGTAGTAAATTTCAATATTTCAATTAAATCTTCTTTAATTCGATCCATTTTGAATTAATTTCTGTATTTTTCTTTTTGGATCGCGACAAAAAAATAAAAATGTTACAAAGGATTATAAATATTATTTTAAATGCAAAATTATCAGCATAGTGGATCATACTTTTTGATATTGTTGTAATCATCGTTCTATATGAATCATAAGGTCCGTACTCACAATGTGAGTCTCACATTTGGCTTGATTTTGGCACAACTCAAAAATTTAAAATCATTTGATTCTTAATTTTTTGTATCGGGTGTAATTTATTGATTCTTTTTTGTGTTGTATATTCACAGAAATCGTATATGACCATCAATGCAATGAGGGCATAGAAATGTAATTTGTAAAGAATAATCCTTGTGGAGTCGGTTGGGAGTTATTTCAGGTAACTGAGAAAACACCCCTGCTCTAGTTCCAAAATGGATTCCATTCTGATGCCTTCAAGCAGATCAAGTTGATCCTGGTGTATGTCTCCCCAACCTGACGTTTCGGAATATATGAATCGGTAAAAACCGCATTTTCAGGAGGGAGGTTCTAATAGGTGGCTCTTCAAACCCTCCTTTTGACCTTCTTCAATGAGTATGTATTTTTGACAAAATTATTTTGCAACCCCCTGTGTTTTTTTGCCTTTGGAGGCCGTAATATATGGTGGTGCTACTTTGTGGTTGAACCACAGTGATTCTCACCTTAAAACACAAAAAAGAAATAAAACGAAAGAGAGTGAAGATCTATTCAATTTTAGAGTACTTTATTACACCATGTAAACAATACTGGAATGCTATTGATGTGTTCATTCATCTCCTCTGTCAACTTCAAGTTTTCTGATAAACTCTTCAAATGTTTGAGCCACAACAATCTTTTCATAATCACCCTCTTGATCAACGTTAACAACTTGAGGTTCTTCGCCAGCTTCACAGCCTTCATAATCCAACATGAACATGTCATGTCCAGCAGACGGGGAATCACAGATATAGACACCAGTGGCAGGATATTCCCATCCAATAACCATACGATTGTGAGATCTAACGAGAGAATATGTTTTGGATTCATCTCCAAGACAAAAAAATCCTGTGATTTGTAAAGGATATTCTTCATCCTCCAAATAAATACAATTATAGTGGGGGGTACCACCGTTGTGAAGTTTCATAAATTCAATGTATGACGCAGGAAATTTATAACCGAGTTCATCTTCTATTTGCTTGATGAGTTTATCTGATGGGGTTTGAGCAGATACATACGCCCTCAATGCATAATCACTTTCATCCCAAAATCCTTCAAAACTATAGTCGGCAAAAATGCTTGTCATTTTGTGATGTCAAGAAAATGGGAAATTGAAGATATTTGTGGAATAAGATAAATAAGAATAATAAAAATTAAAGATTCAGATAATGGTTGGAAAATCTGGAAAGGTATCAAAGAAATATCCGTTGAAATCATCCAATTTCAATCCAAGAATAGAATCGAAATTCTGAAAACACAAACTATGGATATGTCAAGGTACCCATGACATTTATGGGATATAGATGCAACTTAACATCATGAAGGAGAACAGAAGATATTTTATAATTCGATATGTTGGCAAAACTGGGACTTATGAGACGATTTTGTGTCGGGAGTGGATTCACAAGGATGACATACAACATATGAAACAAATAAAAAGTCAACACATATTTATTTATATATTATGCAATATCACTTTCTGTGATTGTCAGACGGGGGTTGTGAGTTTGGTCGTCGTCTTTTTCTGCGTAAATAACATATTATATATTTACTGTATGTCATATATTTTACTACTGATACATTCAGACATATTTTAATTGGTGACTTCTAATTATACCCATGGTTGTGCTGTGTGGTCGTTTCTTGTTCGTTTTGTTCGTTTTGTCTATGTCTCGGACTGTTCTCTTTGAAATTCGCAATTATTCAGTCTATTTTTATTTTTTTAGATAATATTCCTTCTCTATTCAAATGAGTTTATCCACAGATGCTGTTATTCAAACTGTGGAACCCGAGTTTGTCCAGGAAGGAGATTGCCTTTGCTGTCCAGTTCCTGGAGATGCCCCCAATATCAAGAGTGCAGACCTTCCAACTATCACTGCAATAGATGGAACCAAGAAAGAAGGTGATGAAGAGTACGATCAGAGTTATAATGCACAAGAGATGATAAAAGGAGAGTTGAATTGTGGGCATTTTACCGATATCTCCATTCCTTTCTCTTCATCTTCCCCAATGAAAGGTGTCTATATCTGTCTTTTTGTTTCTAATTATTCTTCACCTCCATCACACCTTATCTTCACTCTTACATCTTCAAAGCGTGAGAAAACATCCAAGAAATTTGAATTTCCTGAATTTGAAGGTGATCATTGGTATTTCCTTCCTGTTGATCTCCCTGATGTTGTTCTGTGTGAGATTACAGGGAGAGGAAGAGAGGAAGAGTCTTTTGAAATCGAATCCCTTGTTTTCATTAGTAGAGAAGAATCGCCTGAAGAAATTATATTTCATGAATCCAGAGAGAAACTATGGTCTGAAGCTCCAGTTGTAAAACCAGAGTTTGTTAAGAAAGGAGATAATGAATCTAAAGGTAGAGATTCTATTCCCATTCCACGAGATGATCCAAAGATTGTTGATCTTTCATTCTCAATGGTTAAGTGCAAGGATGATTCGTATAGTAAGGAATCTGAGTATTATGATCAGAGTTCAGATGCACAAAGAATGTTAAAAGGGGAATGTTATTTACAATTATCCCATCTTTCCATCCCTTTCCCATCACCTAGTCCTATGAAAGGTGCTTATATCTGTGTTCATAAGAATCGTAGTTCACCTTGTCTCTTCTTCACTTTCACAGATTGTGATGGCAAGAAGACATTCAAGAAGTATGAATTCACAAGACATAAATATTGGTATGAATGGCACTTCCTTCCTATTGATTTGCCGAATGTTGTATTGTGTGAGATTGAAGGGAAAGGGATGTGGAAAGAGAAGAACAGTCGAAGTTTCGGAGTCTACTCCCTTGTATTTACGATGCCTAAGGAAATTATTGAAGCTGAACGATTATCTCTACTTCCATGGAAATAATCCAAGGATAATGCTATTGTCTGTAAAGAAGTCAGTCTTCTCAGAAATAATCGTTTGACAGATGTCTGATATGAATCACATCATAATGAAAGATTAACTGATTTCTCGAGAAGATTTATTGCAATTCTTTCCTCGAATGATTGCTATGAGAATCATCACAATCAGATATCTGTCCGCTAACTTCGGTGTCATCCTCCTCTATCTGTGGTGATACCTTGACATTATCCAGTCTGACAGCTCTTGCATGATCACTTTCGAACAAAATCACTCTCCATTGCTGATTCAAACATAAGATAATTGATAAAATAATTGCAAGTGAAAGAATAAACCCAAACGACAGCATTGCCACCCCATAATTCCATTTCTTAGCGATAGCACCACCAATCATTGGAATAGTAGCCAGACAGAGATTTGTCATGGCAACTTGAACCCCAAAACAGACATTGGACAGTGATCGGTTGGTCATTACCCTATCAATTGCGTTTGTACAAACAGCTGGAATGGTACTATAACTCACTCCAATAAGAAGGAAACATAAATGGAATAAATTCGTGAGTTTAGATGGGTTGGAGTGTATATTTTTGCAAAAAGATGATTCCAAGGAGTTTGAGGAAAGAAAATTCAGTCCAATAAACCCCACAAACCCTATAAACACTGATATTGCGCATAATATCGGCAGATTTCCAATTCTACTGACTCCAATCGACAGGATAGGTCCAGCAATCAATGATGACATTGAGCACCAAGATACAATATCGCTTGCTTGACTTTCCGAGAATGTTTCAGATGTATTGTATTGAGTGGAAGTAAGACCCAGCGATTCCCATACTTCAAGAATATACTGCACTCCGCTACTATTGACACCTCCAATACAACACCCATACGAGATACCAATGCAAGCAGAGAGAAGGAGAAGAGGAAGGAGGAAGGATCGAAGATCTGATGACTGTGGTGCTGCATGGGAACCGAAATTAGAAATTCTTCGTTCGTTGGATTCATAGTTATCATTGTTATCGATATTGGATGGAATATCAATTGGACCTTCTTGAATATCTATCTCACCCTTCATGTCAACTTTAGAATCAGAAGATAGACACGGCTCATAACCTTCCATCTGTGTCCTTACAATATCACCCATTTCAATAGAAATTGAGGAGTGATGGATCTTGGGAATACCTAGAGATGATTGAGACAATAGAGTTGATTCTTGGATAGAAGAAACATGTTTGTCCTTCGGAGATGTTATTGTTCTTGCTGCTGTTGAAGCTAATGATCGTGTTGTTTGTTCTACGATGAGAGAAGAACGAATCGGGGCTGACAAAACGTCTGTTGAAATCAACGATATTGTATCATCAGAGAAGGGTCTATAGTTATGTTGTTGTTTAAAAGAGGCACTCGAAGAAGAGGACAATGGAGTAGAGCGGACACAGGCACATTGGGGATCATTCGCTTCGAATGGACGGAAGAGGGAGATAAAAACACACACAACACATTCTAGTGAGCATACAATTACTACAGGAAGTTGTGAAACACATGCAGTTGAACACGAGGGCCGTATATCAGATGACATGCCAGAGGGACATTGAGGAGTCTGTTCTGCAAACCATGGGGCAATTCGAAAGGCGGAAAAGGAAGCCAACGATGCGATGGCCGTCGAAATGGTATAAATTATTCCCTGATATTCTTTGGGAGAGAATTTACAGATATAGCGAGTCTGACAAACATAAATTGATTCGGAACAAAATCCAAAGAGGAGCTTACCAATAAAAAACTGCATATAAGATAAGGAGGAAACAAGAATAAAAGACACTGAAGAGCACCAAATTGTGCATAAAATTAATAATAATTGAGTTCCATATTTATCAGCAAAAAAGCCACCAAAAAGAGGACAAATTATATTTGGAACATAACTAATGGAATATAACGAAGCCAATCGATTCTCATTGATGTTATATTCATCTTCAAGATATGGGCTGATCGCTCCGGTCGAATCATAAGTAAAAGTTATGCCAATTGGTAATAAAAGAACAAGAACAATCAGAGTCCATTGTTTTATCGATGAAATTGATTCCATAAGACTATTTATGTTGAGAAAATCAAAAATATAACCTTGAAATATAATGAATGAGAAAATAGAAAGAATACGTCCAATTTAAAGAAAAAAAACAAAATTAACCGTTAAAAAAAGAAAAAATAATGTGTGAAATTATTCAATATTATAATAATTGATTCTAGCAAAATCTAGATGACACAAAAAAGCGAGAGTTTATTTTGAGCAAGGAAAAATAAAGAAAATAATATTTTTGACCACAGAAACAACATAATGACAAACAAAGATGGAACAATTAACAGAAATAACATATTAATACTCATCGAAAACCAAATAACAGATTTCGATCCACAAAACAGCCAATGGCGTTAAAATGATCAAAAATATCATAGTATTAATAGTAAATCACAGTGTAATACAATTTGTAATGAACAAAAATTTGAATTACTCACTCAAAATAGTAGTACCGGGCAAAGAATGTTTTAATTTCCCATGAAGGGTAGAAGAAAATAAATTAAGATTTAAATATATTTTTTTAATGCCATGTATCTTGTGTTTCCTGCATAATTCAATGAAATTAGAGTACCCCTCTTCAGATATAAAATTCTGCTCAAGTCTAAGTTGCTTGAGGGATGAAAGCTTTGGTAAGATATCTGATGCTAACTCAGTGCACCCTTCATCACCAAGATCATTGTATGATATTGATAATGTTTCGAGTGAGTCGGAGTTACTCAATAAAACAACTTTAAGTTCTTGGATTCCTTTTACCGTCAATTGGTTATAATTTAGATTCAAGACTCTTATTTTCTTTGACAATCCACAGGAAGAATGGAACGGATCTGCAAGGAATTTGCAAGATATATCATCAATTCGGTTTCTCGAAAG
>BQXS01009984.1:0-19571 GCA_024181965.1 Aduncisulcus paluster
CACGGTGTGTGTTGGGCCTGAGTACATTACCATCATGGAATTGGAACTCACATACATGCTTACTGAAGTAATTCCGTGCTTCGTTCTTTCCATTGGATATCTGCTCCGAATGATGGATCTAAAGCGTAAATTGGAACAAAGGCAGGCCTTATTATGAAATCATGGAAGGAACATTGTATTTTTAACCGAAAAACAGAAACAATTCCCCTTTATGTGAAAGATTTTCCTGTATTATTATTTCTTATGTTTTCACATTTTTTTTATCATTTTAAATACAATTTACCCGCTTTTTACTCTTCTCAATCTTATTGTATTTGTCCAGGTCTCTTTTCGATTGTTCTCTTTCTCAAGGTAAATAGACAAGTTACCTTTCATCCCTTCACTATTCCCGTTGGCTAGGATATCCTTCAACGCCTTATAACAGTATAACAAGTAAAGCGATCAATTTGTCTTCTTTCGTTGCCGTCAACATAGGAAAGGAAATGCCATTTCGCATTACCAAGTTGGAAAATACATGTAGAAAAGATGAAATAAACATTAATAAGTCGAACTCGCCCTTTTTAACTTTGTAATCCACATCTTTACGATCCTCCAAAATTCGAACCACCAAAATTTGTTCAAGTTGAATGGTCTTTTTTCGATATTCGTCCTTGAAATGAGCTCAACATATGGATTTCTGAGACAATACTGACAAATACCCAAACTACTCTTATAATTTTGCCTTCTAATGGTGTTATCGATCAAATTGATCACATTCAAAAGAACAAATTCTAAAAATAGAATATCTAAAAATAGAACCCAAACTGTAAAATGTTTGAAAATAGAATATTACAGATATAAATTGATATAAAAGTGATGTATAAACAAGATAAAGTTATTATTTTGAAGAATAGATTAAGAAGAGGGAAAAAGTGTAAAATACATTAAAAACAGACAATAAAATTAATAATAATCATCTTCTAAAGCATTTCAAAAGATATTCAAAATGTGAATTCTATTTTTAGATATTCTATTTTTAGAATTCATATAAAATGCTATGTAAATAATTTTCATGAATCTTATTTCATCGGAGGGCTGGTCTAGATGGTTATGACGTCACGCTAACATCGTGAAGGTGCCGGGTTCAATCCCCGGGTCCTCTATTTTTCCAATTTGGTCTACTGCGTATTTTGACAACAAACTCTTGTTAGTTTATCTGGGATTTATGTCCGTGAACAAATTTATTAAAATAAAAGCGCAAAATCTCTTTACAATAATTTTTGGATCTCCCAGAAATGGAAGTCAAAAAAGTATTAATCTCTGCAAGGTGGCGACAATAATTAATTCGAATTATATTAATATAAAAATTAATATAATTATAATCCTAAAATAAAATAATAAAATAAACCATTGTAATATCAGTCCTGCTAACACTCTGTTTTCTTCCGAAAAACTCTTTGTTCAGCCCTAAAACAATATCTCTGTGTTTTTTTTTTAATCAAGAACCAGTTCAATAACAAATTTCTAATTGCCAAATATAAGGAACACCATTCATGAAAACAGTTTTACTCTGTTAAATATGATAAATTTGTGAATTATCAGGCATTAATAAACTGGTAAGAATCAAACTATTAAGAATCAGTCGAATAAGTCTTCTAGAATACAATAATGAGACATAAAGATAGGAAAACAATCATTGACATGCGCAAAACTCAATCAAAAGAAGAAGCAATTGCTCCTCCAATCGCAAAAATAATAATCCATGCCACCCACGTGAAAGAAAAGAAATCAATAATGAAATAATGAACACAAAGAAACCAAGGTCCACATCTTCGAACAATTGAAGAAAACAAAAGGAAATTTGGCACATCACTTTTACCAAGGATTCCACCGGCCATTCCCAAGCTTTCAAGCAAAGGAGCGGTCCACATAACCAAGAATCTCGCAACCGAAAAGAGAAAATGACTTCGACACGCATATTCATCTTCAAACTCATTATATTCACTATATGTATCGAATAACTCCTCATCAACTCTCCAAAATGAGAAAGTGGTCAAGAATCTGCGGTTAAAGAGCGAATAAACAACATAGGACATGGCAATGTGAATAGAAGCCGAGAAAAGAGCCGCAAACTCGACGTTATCCTCTGAGAAAAAAGTGAAAAAAAACCATTGAACAAACAAGAAAATAAGATTCAATATTATTTGAATGACAATTCGAATGGGTCCCAAGAACATGTGTGTCATCCACCCACAGTGATAGGAATTGAACAAAGCACACCCAGTATTTCCGACACATCCACAAACCATCCCAACGATCCAAAGGAAACACTCAAGAATCATAATACGGGTGACCTTGGATTCATCCCAATCTTTGACGGGCGTTTTCAAAAGCTTTCCATAAAATCGACAACAACTCAGAGCCATCATAGCAATTCCACATGCCGCACCAATTCCATACCATACATACCGGTAATCTATTATTAGATTTGTAAGAAATGGAAGTTTTCCTCCATTCTCCCAATATATACTTCCAACATAGATTTCGTTATTCTTATGTACATCATTATATACATAAATCATCATTGTTAACATAAAGAGAGCGAAAGGCAAGTAAATCATCAATGCTGCAAACAATTGTTTAATGCTGCTTTTCAATGAGATTGGAGGATTCCCATACCTGACAACATATCTGCACCATGCAACGAGGGAAGAGGGATAAGAAGTAGATTTCTCAGCATCAACAAAGTCATTATTAAAAGGGGCACTGAATTTAAGGGGACCAGCATAATGAATAGACTTCTTGGGAACAACTCCAGCCATGGGAGCAGAAGAGCAGACAGTTGTATTATTCGCAGCAATTATTATTGGTTTGGCAATCGTAGTCTCAACAACAGGGGTGACAGTGGGTTTACGTGAATTTGGATAGAGAATCACACCTTTCTTTCTTTTGAAATAGTCCATTTCAAAGTGATATGGTATCAAACCTACCAATCCAAGACGCAAAGTCTCAATATCGGAACGAGTGGATGCAGAATCATATTTGTAGCAATCGTCAATGGAATAACCAAGAAGACGTGGAATACTAAAGATCCCAGGGTTAAAGTCGAGTTTAAACCGTATTCCACTCCCTGTACAATGAGAACTGGTGGCGGCACCAGGAGAGACAACATCCTCAACATCAAGCCTAACCATGGACATCTTTGCCAGGGAGTCTGACTCAACAAGGGCTTCATGACTAGCCACTTTGGCCAATGAACTCTCAGAACAACCGAGTGATGGAGCAGATGGTGTCATGGAATCGACAGAAGGAATTGATGGAGCAGAGGGAAGAGAAGACGAGTGGATACCAAGATAATCACTGGATCTGCTGTCCTTAGTGGATACAGGTGGAAGAATGAATATATGTTCCTGATCTTTGCCTTGGGAAATGGTGCGAATAAGAGAAGGCATAAAGGTACCAAGCAATACAAGGGAATTCATAGCATTAATGGATAGAAAAACATCATCTGGGGAAAACTCACGGAGATCAATTCCATTGTTTGAAGCGATTTCATGAGCACGGAGGAGAACCAAGGCTATTGTGGCGGCTGATCTCCTATCAATCGAATGAGGAGACTTTAAAAGTTTTAGATTCTTTAAATAATCACTCAAACGCCCTCCTAAAGGATATTTCAAGGAGGAAGAAGACAAGTTAGGAAGGAAAGGAGGAAAATGCAATATTTTGGAAGGAGATGTCATAATATTCCCTAATATAAGAGATTTATGTGCAGAATCCCACATGAGATCGGTACGAGATGAACCAAGAGACTTCAAGACAAAAGATTGCTTAGGGGCAATACGGAACTGTAAAGGGCGAGTGAACCCTAAAACTGGATCAATCCTATTCTGATAAAATGACACAACTTCCAAATAATTAATTTCTTTTGTAGTGAGTCCACCAAATCCACGAATAGAAGTCGAAACTGGGAGAGGAGCAGAACAACTAGGACAATTCAATTTAGAAGTTTTTCTTTTCTTAATACAATCAATATGAAATGTATGACCACATTTAAGTTTAAAACAATCCTTTGAAGCAAGTAATTTCCCACAGATATCGCAACGGAAGAGATTATTTTCCTGTAATGAACCACAAAATGCCATATCAATTAAATAATCATGATCATCTAATTCATGGGCCATTCAACAAACAAAAAAATATCGTTTAATAAATCAAATAGCTTTCAAAACCGTGCTTTCAGCGATGATTTCCAAGAATATTTCATTTACGGCTTTTAAAGCAATAAAATGAAAATTTTACTTGTTAAAATTGTTATATAGAAAAATTTTAGTTGAAAATATCCAAGAAGTTTTAGAATACTATCTCTATTACCACCAAGTCCCTTCCCATCGATGAACATCATCTTGTGATCCATCTGTTCTCCCTTCTTCTTCCTCCTCCTCTTCTTCTCCTTCCTCCTGTCTCTGTTCTCCTTCTCTTCCAAGCCAATCATCAACATTCCATGCTCTTCCTTGTCTGGATATATCCCCAAACCCAAGGAAAGAACAAGAGCAAGAATCACAGGATGACAATGCCGGAAATGAACATTTTGAAACAATTGATTTAACCGGATATTGATCTTCTTGATCAACACCTTTGATTTCATCGGATTCTCCAAGAGAAGGACTTCCAGCAATAACTTCTGTTCCTAGTTTCTCAGATGGTCTAAAAATAGATAATATATGATCACATACATACAGACAAATAGCGTGGTATTGGTTATGATCCATTTTAACGAAGCTAATCTGTCCAGACCGATTGTTATTACCATGTTCATCACTTGCTGGGTCTGAACCATCGAGAGTAGAATTCGATAAGAAATGCACAATCTCTTCACACAAACATACTAAATCATTTAACTTAGATTTAGATGACATAAATAATAGACTTGATGTGGTTCTAAATTCATGTATTGATGTAATGAGCGCCGATTGAAACTTTCGTGAACCTTTTATACAAGATTTCACACCATGTCCGAGAGCAAGGCTTAATAAATTACTTTTTTCACACCCATTTTCAATGATAAATGTGAGTATAGAGACCATTGAGAGACATAACCGAAGCTTTTGTTTATCCTCAAGCTTTGTTCCAACTTGAACAATCGTCTCAATACCATTTTTGCCAGATTTGCTCTCTTCCCTTTGATCTTCGAAAAACTCCATGAACTCTGATAATATTTCATAAAGAGAACTATATAAACCATTCAAGAACACCGGCGTGAACTTCTCAGACAGATACCCGAGTTGACAAAGAATGATGGAAGAATAATTAAATAAATGAAAATTCGAAGCAGACACGCAGAGTAAAACAAAGCTAGAAGCAAGATCAGACACACGCGTATGATGAATGTTATATTTTGACTCGATTGAAGGGAATAATAGTCTAGCTCTAGGACCTTTGGACGATTCAGGAGCTAACCTGGAATCAACACCTGAATACTTCTCAAGCACTCCATTCCACACAGAAAATATCGTTGAAAAGAGGACTGAACAAGGCCCATCACGAATAGAATAAAAGATGTCGTTGGAAGTACTATTGTTGACATTACAAGGGGAATTAGACGGAAGGAATTTCACACTTTCTTCATAATGATCACCATCAACTAGATCTCCTTGATCATCTTCAGAGACAGAAGTCTGAAACCCAAGAGATTCTTCCCCTTCTTCCTCTTCTTCCTTCTCCTCCTCCTCCTCCTCCTCTTCTTCTTCTTCTTCTTCTTCTTCTTCAACAGTGGAATATTGTATTTTCCAAGCTTCGTCAGGGTATTTTCCACCCCATTCAAGAATAGAACTCAAAATCAACTCATTGCTAATTCCTTCAGACTCTTCAACACTGAGAGATCCAAAAATAGATGAGAAAGTTCTCACCTCTCCTTTAATTGGCGGAATTAAACCCAATAAAGATTGAAGGAATGAAGAAGATGATGGCAATGGGAAAGGAAGGTGGAAATGTCCAAATAGTTTATATACCAAATCAATTGAATTTCTTATCCCTGTTGAAGCGTCATTAAATATTCTTTGAAAATGTTGTTTAAATCCTTTAAGGGCACCAGAACTTGACGACACAATGTCTCGATCATCACTGATATCTCCAATTTCATCGCTATCCTCTTCTTTTCCCTCTCCTTCTTCAGAGAGATTGAGATCACCATCTTCCATAGAGAGAAAAGTTATACCAGCAGCCTCAAGACTCTTCTTCTCGTCCTCAAGTGGATCTGTTTCTATTTTTTCAGGTATAACCGTTGAGCTTTGGTTTCTTTGTTTTTTAGGTATAGATCGCTCTCGTTTCTTATTTGACGTGGATGAACTTATGAGAATATCACTACTAACACGACGTTTAGAGATATTAATATGAGCTGATTCGAATGGGAGTGTATCTCCACTTAGGGTTAAGGTTAATTCATGAGAAAGAGGCGATTCATCTGCAATGGAAGAAATCATTTCACGAACAATAGAAATCGAAGATTCTTCTCTAATCCCACACAAAAACTCCATAATTTCCCTATATTGAATGATATATCTCTTCATAATATATAATAGTACATTATACTGCCACTTAGAAACGAAATGACAGAGCACATTCTTAATGGTCTGAGCTCGTTTCAAAAGAACCGAGAATTGAGCCCGCCAATATCTGTCATATAACCATTCAATGGCGTCTGAGAGGGAATTCTTAAGGATTGATAAGGTAGGCAAGGATCCATGGACAATGGCATGACGAAGATCGACAAATCGCTGAGGGAGTGAAATATTCCGAGCTAATGCACCAATAGACATCGCATATGCTCCTTGCTGACCAGAATCAGTAAGACCAGAAACAAAACGAACAAGAATAGCCGAAAGAGCAGATCTTTCCATATCTTGAGAAAATTCGGTAATCTGTGTTTTAGAGAAAGGAGTCATAATACTTTCAATAATAAATGCCGTTGAATCAATGGAATGCGGCAGATATGCTTTCTGTCGCCAGGAATGGATGATTGATAAACCATATTTAACTTCTTCTTCATTATCGGAGAATAAGGCCGTCATACATTCTACCCATTCATTCCAGTCTCTCCAAGGGACATATCTATGAGACATTATTTTGTTATCTCTCCCAACAATGGATTTTGTTCTTTTGTCTTTGTTCGAAATAAAAACAATAATTTAATAGAGAAATTTCAAAAATCTACCAATCTTATGCATAATTCTAAAAATTATTGGTAAATTTCTTTAGCAGAATCACGAGTAGAACATCTGGCTTTGTTAAAAACAAGTAAAAGGGCGTTTTGAGGCAATATCCAATTCATTTTTTGCTTGTTTATTGATTTTCAGTAAGAAATACAAAAAATATATTTTTGATGTTCATACAAACCGACCACAGCCTGTGGTCCGACCACATGTTGTGACAACATTGTTGGACGTGGCACGTTTTTGATCACAATGGAAAAATATACTGCGTATGCTGATGAGAAAACTGGTATAGTTCCCTTCTTAAATTTCGGAGTATGTATTATTCTTTTCTTTATTCTCTTTTTCATTGCTTTAAAACTGATTGATTTTTTTGTCTTGAAATAAGGCAACTGATGCCGGAACTAGCACATGGACTAAAATGATTCAAACAATATTGTTAAAAACCCCACTATTTCTCATGAGGTTTGTATTCTTTGTACCTTTTGGTATTTTCTGTCTGTTCGCCAGAATTCTCCTTGTTCTGTTTCCATTTGGTATTGATAATCTGATTCGAGCTATGTTTTGTCGTCTTCTTCTCTGGATGTGTGGATATGGGCTAGACATTACATCCAAAAAGAAAGGTTCCTTCCACAAAATATATAACCCCAGGAAGAATGATCTTATCTTCTCCAACACTCTCTCTCCCCTAGATATCCTTGTTTATTCCATCATTCTTGATGATTTTAAGGTTGCCATCCCTGCCACCTATTTCTCTGATCTTGTTGCTCCTGGGTCTAATCCAAAGGCCATTTCCAAGAATCTTACCAACAAACCTCTACCAATCCACATTCCCGTTGTGATATTGTCTCCAGTTCGTGCCTTCTTCCACATTTTGTTCCAACGCTCCATCTCCCACCGTTCTCGTAGATGCAAGCCACTTTCTGTTGTTCTGAAGAAGAGTCGTGTTCCTCTCGTTGTCTTGGGTGAAGGAAAACAAACCAATGGAAAAGGAGTCATGAAGTTCTTGCCATTGTTCAGTAAGGATTACCCCTTAATTAAAAACTCCAAGTCTGGGAAATATCCTTCCATTTTTGGACTGTCTCTTCGCATCACCTCCCCCGTTGGATGTGAATCTCTTGTAGATATTGGAATGTTCTCCTTCATATGGAAAATATTCTCCCATCCCCATGCAGAGTATAAGGTGCGTTTGATATGTTCCTCTGAATACTCATTTGAGATCCCCCATGCCACCTCGAGTGATGATGAAGCCGAAGAAGAGGAGCAATACGTCAGTTCTTACCTCACTGGTTCAAATATTGCGAACGAATGGCAAGAATGGATTGATAAGGTTAGAAAATGTACAGCCTCAAGTTTGCCTTGCATTAATTTGGATATTAGACATTACTTATTATTTAACAAAATGAAGAAAAAACTTTTGAAAAAGTAAGCATCATAAAGAAGCCCCCAAAGTTGTGTGAAATCTTGGATTCAATCAAGATAGTTTATCCATGGCATTTCTAACCAACTAAAAGTATAAACATGTATTATCCAAAAATATTAATGTTTGATTATCCCATTCCACCCTAGCAAAGTAAATTATTAGCCATTCTATATCCTTTGGCAAAGGCGTAAAGTTTAGAATCAGTTTTGTTGTCTGTGTCAGGTATTTTCTTCGCCATCTCTCTGGTTTTGACACGATTATAGAAAAGAATATGAGTCCAAAATACGTTCCTATTGAAGATTATCCTGATAAATTGATTCCTGATGAAGAAGCCAGTGCTAAAATGGGTGAATTAATGCTCTCCGGTCATCAGATGATGGAACAGAGTTGTGGAGGTCCAAATTGCAGATATCCATTGATGTTAAATATTAAAGATGAGGTAGCTTACTGCTGTCATTGTGGAAGATCATTATATCCCGAAGAGGAAGTGAAATCAATTTTGGCCAAGGCTGAAAAGAAATCACAAATTCAAGAGACTGAAAAGGAACCAAAATGTACCAAAGAACCCGAAGTGACTGATTGTGATGCTCTTTCCTTGCTTGATAAAACTATTTCAGTGGCAACAATTACTCAATACTGCCTCGTTGATTCTCTTGAATCTCTAAAACAACTCGAAAAAAATGCCGATAAGATATCTCCAGTGGAGGTAAGTACCATCACAAAGGATATTATTGGGACAAAGTTGGAAATTTTGAGGAGCTATGTTGAGTTACGTGCGGTGTTGAAAAAGAAGGAGTAATAAAACCTCTATTCCAGATATAAGAAGAATTTTATTTGATTATATCACAGATCAAAATATGATTGTCGAGATTATCATAAACAAAAAACGAGGGTATATATAAATAAGAGTTAAAAATTACGGATTAATGAAAAGGGAATGAAATACAAAAAACGATTATGGAAAATCGTCATGTTAAAAAGGGAATCGAGGAAAATGGTCTCACTTTTTCTGCTTCTTTTTTGAAGCATCTTTCTTTTTCATCTCCTCAAACTCCCTCAATTTTGGCCAATCACGTCTCAAAGCCTTGTCATCATTATAACCAACAAAGCAAGAATACTGGCTATGAGCTTGTTGCATTTTCATTGAGTGCTTGATCGGGCACCAATATCTTTCAGTTCTGCCAACAATCTCTTTAGCATAAGCCATTAAGGCGTTATAATAGGAGCAATAAGCGCAATTAATCTTCTCAAACCAATTCAAATATGGCAAATGCTTCCTATCAAAGATGAAAAAGTCTCGAGCTCTCACAAGTGGAATATCATACAATCTGAAACATATACTATGATATATTTCAAGCAAAATGTGGAAAGGAATCGCTGGGATGATCATCATGTAAATAAAGGGCATAGAAATGAAATAACGTAGGAGCATCATTCCCTTCGTTTTACGGGTTTTTTCCCAAACACCAAGTTTAATAAATCCAGTAGTAGCTGCACTAGCTTGCATGATTTCACAAGTTTGAGAAGAGAATTGGCTTCAAATATTACAATCTCGACAAGTGATGAGATCTAAATTTAGAACATGGTGGAAAGTTAAAACGTTAAAAAATCTTACTAATCATTTATTTCTGAAGTCCAAATTTGTAATATAAAATAAATTTTGACACACAGACACATATTCAGTAATAACAAATGAGATAGATGATATTTTTCTCATCACATCAATCCCGACCATAAAAACATTGATTATATTACTCTTATTACTGAGTTTCATCTCCAATGATATCATCATCATCCTTAGAGGCTGTGTCAGTCATTTCTCTATCTTTCCGTTTGATTTCATCGAGCTCGGCCTTCAATTCATTTAGTTTCCGGCGAAGTTTACGTTCGAGGCCAATCTTTTCCGTTTCTTCCTCTTTCGAGTAGTGGCGTGCCATCAATGCCGTTTTCTCTCTTTCCACCATCTTAAGTTTGCTTTCCAGAATATCCTTTCGCTGCTGGACTTGTCTCAACTCCTCTTCATGTGCGGCCAGAGAAACAATTAGTTTCTCATTCTGGTTTCTCAAAGAAGCTAGTTCGACAGCGACACGACGGGATTCGACAGCGGGTCTTTGCAATTTCTCGGCCAGTTCACGATCCTTGTGGGCCAAATCTTTCTTTTTCTCTTCAAGTTCTTGAATAAGCTTCTTATTCTTCAATTTTTCATCTTTTAATTTGGTAGAAAGGATCAAGAATCGTTTCTGAACAGCTTCTACTGCCTTTGATAGATCCCGAGAATCGATGAATTTTAACATCTCGGAACGGATGGCCTCTTCATCAATTTCTTCCTCAAATTCGCGCATTGCCTTTAAAACAACAGCATCAACATTCGAAATAGCTGATCCAACAATGTCAAACATGATAGTCTGACGTTTTTGAAGGTGACGATGTTGTTGTTTTAATTCGAGAATTTCAGCCGACATTTTTTTCATTTTTTCAATTCTTCCACTATCTTTATCATCTTCAATGCGCTCTTTGCGGGTAATTACACCTCTTTGAAGGCGAACAATTTGTGTTTTCTGAGATTCAATTTCTTTTTCTTTAAGACGAAGTTCACGCTCAAGAACAGAGACACTATTACGCAAACTGGCAGTAGAATCTTTGCTATATTGTTTAAGTCGGTGAGTTAAAGACTTGTTAGCATCTTCAAGGAGTTTGCGACTCTTTGATTGTTTCTCGAGTAATGCATTGAGTCTGGCAACCTCTGCCTGTAATCTATCGGTTTCAGTCCCCAAAAAACGTGAAACAAGTGGAGAAAGAGTAGATGATGGGCGAGGGGATACACGAGAGGTGTGCTTCTGAAAGCTAGGAGAACCAAGGGAGGGAGAAGAAGTTCTTTGTTTCTCAGCCTCAAGAACTTCTTTACATAATGATTCGGCATCAGTTGCCATTTGTCTCGCTTCAGCTATCCGCTTTTGCGCCTCGTGATGAACTTTTTCAACAGACTCCCTAGCATTTTGGAGTTCAGCAACAAGACGTTTGTTTTCGGCTTTGAGTAACTCAATTTCAGATTCACACTCCATTGAAGTGGATGGAATCGTGTCCTACAAGTTGTCATAAGGCAGAAATAAAATACGCAGACAAAAAATAAGATATACTATAGATAGCGACTCAAAATAAATCTAATTGTATATGTTTAAAACATACTTGACCTGGAATACTCATCAAATAAAGAGATTATGACAAAACTCGCGTAAACTGGAATTCTTGGTTATGCACATGAAAACGTGGTTAAATTACTTGAAAATTGGGTTAAATAATGGAATCTTTAAAAGAACGATAATAAAAGAAATGGGGGGCGGTAGTATGAAAGGTACAAGCGTTTTTTAATTTATTTCCGAACATTCGATTAAAACAAATGCAATTCACATATACATACAATTCAATTGTTCCATAGGATCTTTAATTCTCGTTCCTTCAAAACAATTGAGTTGAAGCGTGGAGAAAAAGCGGAAAGCATTATTATTTATGTAATAAATCAAGCAAATGTGATTAAAAGTGGAATCCACCAGCAGGCTTGGTCTTCCCTTTTCTTTCACCTCTACTCTTTGACCTTCCACTCCTCCTCTTCTTCTTTTCGCCCTCATCTTTTTCAACCTTCTCTTCCTTTTCTTTGTGTTCCTTGTGACCACGTCTGCTCCCGCTACGGCCCTCTTTCCTCTTCTTGCTCCGTTCTCCATCAGCAGCGCCCTCTTTCTTCGTCTCCTTCTTTTCCTTTTTGGAGGGAACATCGTCAAGACGAGTTTTCATATAACGATCGATATCAAAGCCAATTAAAATCCAATCAAAACGATAATCATAACTGTATCCTTCACGAACAAAGAGTTCCCTGAATAACTTCCTAATGTAACTGTAATCAGGCTTGTCATCGAACCGGAGAGCACGACAATAATGGAGGTATGCAGTAAACTCAGCAGGGAACCCACGGCAGAGAGATTCAATGGGACTACTCATCTTCCTCTCCAGGATCTTTTCATACTTTTGACGCTTTGTAGCAGCACGAAGCCCTTGCCATGGGAGGGAACCACGCAAAAAGTAGATTAAAACATAACCGAGTGATTCAAGATCATCTCTACGACTCTGCTCAATACCTAAATGTGTATTAATGGCGGCATAACGGGCAGTTCCAGTCAAATTTTTGTGTTCACGATAAGGGATGTGTTGGTGGGTCTTCGGATCACGGTACCGTTTGGCAAGACCAAAATCGATAACATATATTGTACACTGGCGCCGCCCGAGTCCGATCAAAAAGTTATCAGGCTTTACATCACGATGAACGAAGTTCTTGCTGTGAACAAATTCCAAACGTGATATTAATTGGTCTGCAAGCATAAGAACAGTTTTTAAGGAAAATTTTCTGTGACAAATGTTAAAAAGATCCTCTAAAGAAGGCCCAAGAAGATCGATAACCATAACATTATATTCTCCTTCAACCCCATAGTAATGAATGTATGGAATTCCCATTCCTCCATGGAGAATTCGATAGAGCTTTGATTCATACAATAATTGGGGATGCCGGGCATCAATTGATTCAAGTTTAATGGCCACATCTTCCCTGGTCGCGATATTCATACCAGCATAAATTTCACCAAAAGCTCCGGCTCCAATTCGCTTCCGAAGCTGGAATTTGTTTGCTACTCTTAGATCCATAAATCTATTTCAAAGGGTAGTTGTCCAAATGATGGTCCAGGAAGAATCAACCCAAATATTCTTGCAAACCCATCAGGGCGGCTTGAAAAATGGGAAAGTGGTGATTTATCTGTATTAGACAAATAATAAATTAAGAGATTCTAATTTGTCGTTTACATTCCTGGTCAGGGACTTTTGGCACTCTCCACATAGCAATTGAAAGAATTCGTTGAAGAAATCATAATATTTAGTTCTTAAGTCGTTAATTAATATTCATACAAGTGCTAAACTCAGAGTTTAATGCCTACACCGGTTCTGACAACTGTGATTTTGTTGTGGGCAAAATAAAGGTGTATATCGTAATATTTGAATGAAATCTCTTATTATGATATTAAAAGTATGAATTTTACTGAATTAAGCGGCTGGATCATGATCCAGTGAATGAGAAAATGACAAAATAAAATCCCAGAAGAGTTATACTCAAAGGACGAAATAAGGATTCTACAGATGTAGATCATTTAAAATATTATCTGGCAATTGAAAAAAGAGTTGCCAAACTCGTCACTAATATTACAAGAGAGAAAAAAAAACCTAACTATTGAAGAAATAGGAAATTAGCGAAGTAAACCCATCACAGCAGAACTTTCATCTTTCATTCTATCTACGATAATCCCAGTGAATCCCGTTCCAGCCCAACGTTGTGGATTGAGAGTAACAGTCACTATGCGCTGCATCTGTCTCCCACTAACCCAAATCGATCGCCTAACACTCACTTTAACACCAGATTGTGTTTCATATGCAGTTTTTACGATGTCTCCAAGTTTGTGAAGGTTTGAACGATCAAAGACATCACCATATATAGTCTTCGTGATATCCCCGAAGGAAATAATCAAATCGTCGTTTTTGAGGCCGGCATAATGACCAGGAGAATTGTCATCAACACGAACAATCCGAGCGAAAGGAACAAGATCTGCAAGAAAAGCATCAGAAGAAGAGGTTGGCAAAGTGCTGGAAGGATCTTCAATTGAATGGATGATATCTTCACTTCTAGAAGTCATTGAGTTGGATCTCTCTTCATCATCCGATTCAGACACTTCTTCCCGAATGGTACACTGTTTGAGAGAACCGATCATTGGAGATCCAGTACGAGATGGATGGGCCGACAGAATTGGATCATCATGGGAATATTCATGATTCACTGAGCCTCTGCGACTCCCAAGAGATCCTTCGAAACCTATATCTCCTTCACTTGAAGATTCATCACTGGACTCATTTTCCGATACCGAAGAAGACTCTTCCTCCTCCATTTTTAACAAATCAGACGTTCCAGAATTCGTGGATTCTGTTTGACGATATAGATCATGTAAAATAACAAGTTTGGATTCAATTTGTTTCTTTATGGCAACATGATCGTTTTGCAGACAAGCAATAGTATTTCGAATCTTCCGAATATGAGGAATGTCAAGGGATGAAATAGGAAATCCATCAGCATCTGTCAACTTACGTGGGTAACATTTGTCCTCTTCTATCAATGATTCTAGTTTCTTTTCAATAGCGCTACATTTTGAATCTAATTGATGAAGTTCTTCTTCTACAGATGGAATATTCATTCGCGATTTATATTTGCGTGGCTGGTGTTGTTGTGACAAACCAAACAATGGAAAGCGGAGCCGGTGATTATTTATAGGACGAAACAGGTTCTCGCTAAATTGTTGATCGATAGGATTTTACAATAAATTGTTTCAGTAAAATTTTGGTTTAATTTGCGAGATTTTTAGGTGTTTTTTGGTTGAAAGACAAAAAGTTCAGAAAAGCTTAAGTGCTCCTTGGTTCTTTCTTTCGGATCAAATTCCAGCTATAAGACTATACACAAGTCGCTTCTCTTATGCTTCCAAGCCCGCATAGAAGAGTAGATACCCACGTGAATCACATAATGTGATCTCTCTTATCTAACTCTGTCCGGTTTCCTTCGCCCTAAAAATTTTCCATTAATATTTGAATAATGTTTATGGAATCAATTTGATGTTTGAAATAAGTCTCATGTGGACCGTTTCAAACGGTCAATCCAAGTTGGATTTGCACTTTCGGAATAGATGAACCAGTAAAAAACGCATTTTTCCAGGAGGTTCTATTGGGTGACTCTTCTAGCCCTGTTCTTGACCTTGATCAATGAGCATCTATTTTTCTCCCCCCTGTGTTATTTCGAGGCGGTAATATACTTTTTGATTCGTGACAATGATATGGAGAACTTTATTCGTCCAAAAACCAAATAGATGAAATAAGTAAAAAGGATTATTTTAGAAAACAATTCCAATGCACATATTCTCGAAGAAAAACCTAAGGGTTGTGATGAACAACAGAATGGTATGTAAAACAATAGAATTTACAATTGTTATCTCTAAACCCCATATAACAACTAAAAAGTATCAATTTGTCCGAATAGAACACAAAGACTCAAGAAGTGCACAAGGAAGAAATTCTCGAAAGAAGCTAGTTTGCTGAAAAGAATAATAGTAATAAAATATAAAATATATTGATTGTATAAAAAGAACAACATTAGCGGAGGCAATAATGAAGTAGTAAAAAACAAAGGAAGATAAAATTAATACCATGATATTGAGAAAAAGCAAAGTGAAAAAAAATCTGGAAAAAAGTTGGGAAAAAAAAAAAAAAAAAATGATAATATTCATTATTCATTCATTTGTTTTCCACAAAAGCAACATTACATTGATTTAAAATGTATAAAGGGCCGGGAATTTATATATTGCAACAAGAGGACAAAATAATTACACTCGTTCGTCAAATATCAATAATAAGATATGGACAAATTAATAGCGAAAAAAATAAAAAATAATAGATATAAAACATTTATATTGTTTTGAAACTGAAAATAACTAAGTAGATAAAATCAAACAAAAATCTATAATCTATTTTCAAAAAAATTGAGAAAGATCGTTAACTCAACACCGATTATTGCACCTAACTTTCTCAGAAAGATTCTAAAAATAGATAGAACTATAATAAATGAATAAATAAGAATATAATCATTCGAAAAGCAATATATTGATTATTGTTTTTTGTAAGATGACTTGGAAATCCTATCACCATGTTCAAGGATAAGACTCTGAGCTCTGCGATGATGCGAACTTGGAGTCACTCTTGTTGCCATTTGGCTTGACGGGAGCTCAAGATGACTGATATGATCCCACCGAGAAGAATGATTGTGGGACCAGCCATCGGGATGCACTCCTCGAATAGGCAAAAAGGAATGAGGGCCAGTCGCAAATGAAGCAAAAGAAGAGGAAGAGGAAGAAGAGGAAGAAGAAGAGGAAGAAGAAGAGGAAGAAGAAGAGTGAACATTGATGTGAGACAGACTGTCCATATCAGCGGTACCCTCTTTTGTGGAGGCTGATGGGATGAGAATATCAGATACAATGGGATTATCAGACGAGGGAGAACAGAATGAGCAGTCGTTAAAGCTTGTCAGGCCAATATCATCATCCTCAGAGCAAAGACTGGCACTAATACTACTGATATCTGCACTCTTCTTGATCTGACCCCAACCTCTTCGTTTCTTCCCATTCCTTCGCTTTCCAATCACAGGAACAGACGATTGTGAAGGAGAAATGAGAGGTAACATGACCATAGACCGACTTCGATGCACACCTGCACTACGAGGGTTGATGGCATCCTCCCCCTCAGAACGAGTGATTGAGTGCGCAAAAAGTTCACCGTCGCCACGATGGTCCCTATCGACCTGCTTTATGTGCGTTGATGACGGAGACATACACCGTTGGTACTCGTTATCAACGTGGGCAATAGAGTCGTCAATGGTGAAGAAAGGAGAGATAAGTGGTAAGAACGGAGAGAGGGAGGAAGAGAGGGGATGTGAGTCTTCCCCATAATTTGATGGATTGTTGATAACGGCGATATCAGATCCAAGATCATTGTGAAAGGGCTTTGGGGTGGTAGAAGAAGAGGGCAATGTTGAGGTGGAAGGAACTGGAGGCAATGGAATACGTTGGAACGCTGAGATATCGTCGTCGTCACAACCAGAGAAAGTGCTAAATGTCTCATCCGCGTCAAGTTGGTGAGATGAAAAAATGTCGTTCTTAAATGTGGCCTGAGGACCTATCATTCCGGGGTGAGGAAACAATGAAGTATTATTATTATTATTGCTAAAGAAATGAGTGATAGAAGATGAGGATGATGATGAGGACGCCTCGTGAGTTGTATCCCTTGTAGTTCCAAACTCAGATGAAACGGGGTAAAAACAAGGAGAAGACGATTGACGACGAGGACGCTTCAATCTCATGTCCTTGGTAGAAGAAGAGGGCAATGTTGAGGTGGAAGGAACTGGAGGCAATGGAATACGTTGGAACGCTGAGATATCGTCGTCGTCACAACCAGAGAAAGTGCTAAATGTCTCATCCGCGTCAAGTTGGTGAGATGAAAAAATGTCGTTCTTAAATGTGGCCTGAGGACCTATCATTCCGGGGTGAGGAAACAATGAAGTATTATTATTATTATTGCTAAAGAAATGAGTGATAGAAGATGAGGATGATGATGAGGACGCCTCGTGAGTTGTATCCCTTGTAGTTCCAAACTCAGATGAAACGGGGTAAAAACAAGGAGAAGACGATTGACGACGAGGACGCTTCAATCTCATGTCCTTGGTACAAGAAAGAGCCTTGGGGCGAAGAAGAACAGAGGGGGAAGGGGAAATCGAAGGTGAAGAGTGACGGGGACCTGGATTAATCAAAGTAGGTTCATTATACCGCAGAATTGGGGTATAACTGCGTTCTCTACTATGACTTCGCTCCTTACTGCTCTGATGAAAACCCTTTGGAGGGGAAGATTTCGATAAAGCAAACACGTTATCAGCAGATCGCTCATCTTCGGTTTCTTCATCGTCAAAATATGATATTCTATCGGAAGTGTCGTTTGAAATGGCCATAAACATTCCCTTTCGAGGCGGGAGATCAACTATTGGGGAGTGGCACGAACATGTATCGGGGTGGTAGTGAGTTCTGGACAAAAGAGGAGATATTGGGTGATCATGAAGTGGAAAAGATGATTCAAACTCATGACTATATGCAGATCTATCATACATTCGTTGGGATTGAAGCGAAGGGGAAGTAGTTTCATCTCGAACATCCAGATCATGATCATGCTCAAATCCATTCACATATGCCGAATGGGCCGGCCTAGAATAAATCTGTTCAGCAACATCTCCAATGATACGATCAAAGGAATCAAACTTGGGGGACAATGAACTTGAAAAGGGAAGAGGTGATGTTGGAGGTGCTGGAATAAATGATGAAGGATTAGGGGTTTCAAATTGGGTACCATTAGTTTCAGAAAGAGTGCTTTCTACCCTGTGTAATGAATATTCTTTATCTTTTTCATGAAAATCATTGTGAGATATTGATAGGGGTGATTCTGATCGAACAATTTTAGGTGGGTATTTTGGCATATATATATTATTATTTTGGCTATTTGAAGAGGGAATTTCCTCGCTTATAGGTAAAGGAAAGCCACTAACGGGTTTCTTGTTCATATACTCGAGAATTAGTAATAAATAGAAAACTCAACGCTGATATCAGCGTAAAAGTGAAATCTAAGAATGAACAAAAAGTTTCTGAAAGTTGACTTTTGTTATTCACAGGAAAACAAGCGAGTTGAATTTATTTTAGCAATTTCAAAGATATTATCGATTTTTTTTGCATGATATTAATAAATACATTAGATGCTCATAAATATTGTTAAATAAAATCCTGGTATTACTTCCAATAATCCAAGAAATGGAAAATACTTGCGCAATTCGAGCTATTTTGGCCATTTGCAAAACTGAAATAAAACCGACATAATAAACAATTTAAAAATGCAAGTGCATATGATATTACTTTATTTTTATGACAGTTGAATAACCATTTCAGAACTTAGGAGTTTGGAAGCCCAATAAGAATCTAAACATTGATTCAACATGAATTCAAAGAACTAATGCTATTCTTAATCTTTTTTTCATCCTTTCAAACTTGATTCAAGACTCGTTGGCAATATTGGCAAAGTGGCACTTTTCCTCATCGGGAACCGCAATAATAAGCCTATTTTTTTATGGTGAAATAAAGTATAAGAAGAATAAATAATGTCAAAATACAATTAATTTCGACTTCATGAATGAAATAAACACGAAATGCGACCTTTTTCCATTTTATCCATAGAGCCCGCCTAGGAGACCTCTTTTTCCTTCTTGGTGTTCTTCTTCTATCCAAATGATGCTCTTCTGGGGC
>BQXS01009989.1:0-15419 GCA_024181965.1 Aduncisulcus paluster
TTGAAGAAGTGTTTGTCCTCTTGCAAGGTGTTTCCATGCCTGATGATGTGCGATCCATCAGTTCTGCATGTCAGAGTAAGAAGCCACAGCATCGACCCACAGCAGCGGATCTGTTGGCGAAGATGTGAGGTATGGAATGAAGAGGTATGAAATGGTGATATATTGAGGATATGAAATGATATTATTGATTGAGATTTGAGCCTAACTCAAATGTAGTATTGATTGCGTTCTATTTTCAGATGTTCTATTTTGAGATACATGATTCATTTCTGAGCGTGTATTTTTTTATGATTTGTTGTTTTTCATCGTATATTTCATGGTTGTTTGCTTGTTTTTATTGTTATTGTTTATAGTTGTTCATTCTTGTTCATCTTTTCCTCCTTGTTCTCCGTTTTGAAATCTGTTCTTGTGTTGATAATGTTGCTCTATTGTTGTTGTTGTGAGTCTATTGTGAGTTCACTCAGTTAACACCAACACAATCCCTGATGCAGTCATTTCTGTGGTCTTTCTGAAAGAGTAAACGACAATCTTGCAAGTTACCAACTTCACAAACACCCATTCACAACAGTTTATTGATCAGAGACCTGAAACCAACAATATGGGGAGGAGATGAAAATGCATCATCCCATTCTCGTGCTCGGAAGGCTTCGAAGTGTGAATCCCTCTTTTGCTTCTCTTTCTCCCACTCTCGACGAATCTCAATGTTCAAGAAGATGGAAATCAAAGACAAAGAACCAATAACACAAAGAAATGTCAAAGATAATAAGAATATTTCCAAAAATTCGATTATTTCGATCATTTTAGACAAAAATACAAACATGATTTCTATTTTTAGAAATTCTATTTTTAGAACACACAAATTATAATGCCCTAAAAATCGAATATTATCCTATAATATCACCATAAAAATATACTATTTGAACATATTCATTTCATTTGAACAACATTTCAACTGCACAAGAAGTTGTTTCAATAAACCGATAAGTTTTTTTCCGAATGAGTTTTTCATCTAAATAATGGAGACAGACGAGGGTTTCTTGGATCATACTTTTTGAAGTCAATTTCTTTTTCAATACAGTTTCCCACTTTTGAGATCCATATTTCTGTGGATTTTGAACACTTCCATCCAATACTCTTCCACTCAGACACTCAATAATAATGTTTTGTTTTGCATCGCCAGCCCATCCGGAGACAAATAGAGGAGATTTCAAACAAATCCTATCATTTGCGATGTCAATATAAAAAGAAGGAATCAATGAAATTGAAGATGATGAAATAATTCGATGAAAATAGGAATCAGAAAGAGAATAACATCTAGATTGAACTAAAAATGAATCTACATCGACTGTTATGGAACTAGAATTATTAGAATACTTTAAAGCCCTTGAATAAAATTGTGAGCACATATCTCGAATTAGAGAGGAAGGAGAATAACGGTTCTTTTGAATCATACAAATCAATTCAAATTTTTCATCGGCATTTAAATCATATTTCGGATATTGTTTGATCATTTGAAGAAAACATTGATATATCTCCGACACAATATGTTCATCAATACTTGAAGATCGCATAATACCAATAAATATTTGCAAAACCATTGAAAAATCCCTCGATTTAGATAGAAATCTCGATGCTTTACATACAGAATCAACTAATTGATCCAATGAAAATGCAAAAGATCCCGTTTCTGGATCACGTCCTTTGGAAATAACAAGGTTAATCAGAATAAAGAGAGATGAAATGAAAGGATAACGTTCTATCCAATCTTTGACATATTTTTCAATTGATTTAAGAAGCATTGGTTGATGAGAATCTGGCATACCATAATATAAATTCATTGTATTTTGTATAATTGCATATAATGATGATTCATCCAATACATAATCACATCCAGCCATTTTCCAGGAATACTCAAAAAAACTCATATTATCATCATTGGAATTCATTACAAAAAGGCCCTCGAAAAGTGAGAAATCAAGACTGAATGTCAGAGCTTCAGTCAATATATCGTTACATAATATATTCCCTGATTTCCCAAGCACCTTTGTAATTGTAATAAAATAGGGGCCAAACAACTCCACAATTTCCCTCAATTCATCATCAGGAAAGTATTTCATCTTTGTGTTCCTTATCAAAAATTTAATGGCTTTCCCATTCAAAAAAGTACAGAGCTTTGTCACTTCATCGATTCCGTCACTCGTGGCGTGAAATGCACTCTCAACTTCTTCAAAGAAAGAAACAATTCGTCCACGGTTCTCAACAAAACATGAATACAACTCATGACTGCCTGAGCATTCATTGATTGTCTCCAGCAGAGAGATACAGGAAGTGACGGCTGTATCCGAGTAAACACGAGATATAAACAAGAAAAGATTCTTAGGATCACCCCTTTCATTCTCAAAGAAATCGAAACATTCACAAATGTTCTTGAAACAAGCTCGTAGGAAAGGAATAAGCTGCGGAATTGCGGAGAAAGCCATCAACATCATAGATACATCTTGAAAGTAATCATATTCAATATGAAGACCTTCAGCCTTACTCATTTCAAACCATTTGTCAAGCCTAGACTCAACCAAATGAAATATCTGACAGCCAAACGATGGATCGACACTGCAAAGTCGACATACAACGTTGGAATAGTTGGGCAAATCGAGATGATCCATAATACGAATGTTTCCATCGCCCTTTGATATCATTTTCAAGATGATTTGATCAAGACGAATGAAATATGGGAATATTCTTCGACAATAATGTTGATCTCTTTGGTTTGATATGATTCTTGATAGAATATTGACAAATATCATGATATTACTTCCAAATTGAACAATAAAATCAAAATAATCAAGAATAATATCCAAAATATCACCTCGTAGTCGTGAGTAATCTGATAGAATCTTCAGACAATTCATAATACCATGAACAAGCCCCTTTGAAACACCACCTTTCTTTGATGATGAACTGAACCTTCGGAGAACACTTCGAGCTACTCCAAGAATGCGTCTAAACAATGGAATTAACACATCTTCCAAATTTTTGACGTGAATAATGACATTGTAACAAAACCAGAATATCATGACAATCCCTTGATCTTGAAAGATATCCAAATTCGTCAAAAGAGAAGATAGAATTCTGCTGATAAAATTCCCATACTGCTCCCAATCTTTGAGAAATACTTCTGAGAGCCACCCCCATGATGATTCTGTGCACATCACGGCAGAAAAACACATCAAATAAGAATATTTATCCCTCTCCATCTCTTCGCTTGTTCGTTCCATTGTTAAATACTCAACTAAAGTATGTTGATTCTCCCCAAAGATCTCGAGACGATCTCTGTGCATTCGTTTACAGAAGAGAGAGTTACACAACGGTGCCAATTCATAGGATTTGTTCATATTTGCATAGTATCGAGAAGCAGCGTAACGAGTTCCAAAATGGCGCACCAAATTCCACATCTTGGCATCGAATATATCGGAGATTTCTTTTCCAATTTCTCCTGATTCGATAAAAGCTGAATTACAAGTCATCAACATAACAGTCGATGCTATTGTCGTATAACATCTATGATACCTTCCCTTGATGTATTTTTCAATGATAGTTGCATCTATTTCTGGGGTTATTTCTGTCTCTATATGGATTAGAATATCATACATGTTAGCACAATACTCAATGAGCATCGAACATTCAGCATTACAGCCAGTCATGTTACTGATATAGTATGGAACATCACTCAACAGGAAATGACTAGATAATACCAATTCTTTGGATGTGTATGAGTCTGTAATGATACGAATAATGTCTTTTGCAAATTGTTTCTCTTTAAATTTAAATCTAGGTCCATCTGGAAATCCTCTAATAATTCCATTGATCACCATTCCAAATAGAAAGCAGAATTTTTCCTTGTTATAGCGTTCCACCCAGGTCGGTATAAAAGCGTAAACTTTGGGAACCAACTCTTCACGACATGCTTCTCTTTCCAACAATGAACAAAGAGTACATAGAATAGTTGAGACTAAATCATCACATAGAAGCTTGTGAGTGCCTTCATCAAGAATACGAATTAGGGAGGGTTGAAGAAGAAGAAAGGGACCATAATCAAGTTTGGAAAAAAGATACGATTGGATAGAAGTGAAATATTTCCAACAGATAGAATATAGTGGAATTAAAATTTCATGTCCTAAATCTTTTTCGGCCTTAAGAATCTGAAAAAGAAATGATTTAACAATAGACACATTTAAAGTACAATCAGGTGTCATATTAACATAAATATCCTCATAAACATTGATATCTTTTGGAGTTCCCATTAATAATGATAGAAATTCACAACAATCAACGATAATACGAGAAGAAGCAGAATCAATTTTGGAACCAAGAAAATAATCAAGTGTAGCCCGAATACGTCGATAATTTGAAAAATATAAGGTTGATCTTTCGGAAGGAAAGCTCTGAAGGGCCTTAAACCGGAGTGTTTTTAACTCGTCATAGGAAAAACATTTTGTTGGGAGAATCTCCATTTTTGTTGGATTTAAATAAAAAATCGAATTTAACAATTAAAAGATTTCCAAAAAAACAAGTTGAAAAGTTCCAAATAGTAAACAAATGTTAAGTTACGAAAAGACATCTTTTCGACTCGAACAAACATTTATACGAGAGATCACAAGCAGAAAAGCATATATAAAAGAATGATTCTATTTATTTCTGGCCTTCGATTTTGGTTCCATTCATCTGTTGAATCTATCCGAAGTTAGGATTCCTAACTTCTAGGATTTCCTTGAAAAAAATCTACAAACTCAAAGTAAGTTGATTTGGTGGAGCTACATCCGTAAGTACTTGATACTCTTCTCCCTTTTCTGTCTTCTTTTCATGATTCGATACTCGCAAAGATTATCCTATCTCTTCTGAGACTTACTTGCAGTCACAGCATCGAAGATGGAATAACTTCAGAGAAAGAAGCTCTAAAACAACGAGAAACAAAAGATATTCAACATATTATTGGCTTTGATCCCATCCTTGATAATGTTCGACACAATCAAATGAAGATCCAACAGAATCAACACTTCCGATAAAACCACCGTACTTTCTAATTTGCTCAGACACCACATCTTCAGTGCTTGGATATTCCCATCCTTCACCAATCTTTGGGAGCAAATATTTAATGGCCTGAACTTTCTTACGAGCATCATGAACCCTCATTCGTTTATGCTCATGTAATTGCGTAAGCCCAATGTATATTTCCTCAAGACATTTATAAACCGGTTGAAACTTTTCTCCATCAATTGTCAACAAAGATTTGAACAGCTGCGAACTAGAGATTCTTGGTGTCAAATCCTTTTGGATCAAAGAAAGAAGTGTTTTTACAAAACACGCTGTATCTTGAATACCACGAAGAACAGTCATTTGAAGAAAAGGATCACAACATAAGAATAAACCCAGCATTGAAATACCAAGAGAGTAGGCATCACTCCTTTGACTTTGGATTCCATCCCGAAGGGCTTCATATGAGTTGTAAACAAGGGTTCCACATATACGTTGTTGATGAGTTATCTTCTTTTCTGGCTTTATCGAGAGAGAAGAACATGATTCAGAATCCCTACTGGAAGAGGCTGAACCAGAGATGGAATCCTGGATCTGCACGAATCCAAGATCAGCAAGGACAATATTGCACTTCTTAGAATCAGGATCAACACGAACAAGGAAGTTGTCAGGTTTGATGTCTCGATGAACAAGACTTGGTTTAGCCGTGAACACATCATCGAGACATTCAATCATTCCAACACACAGGGCAGCAACTTTCACAGGGTTCAGTGTCATGGGGTCAAAGGATGAGGAATGTTGGCGAGATGCAGAATCTGAGGAACAACTCGAATCAGAGTCGGAGAAAGAAGAATCATCAGAATCTTCATCATCCTTCGCACTCACATACTTGTCATCGACACACCATCTCTTTGCAAAGGAACTCACACTGCCTCCAACACAGAATTCCATCAAGAACCCATACACACCTTTGTAGTTATCATCAAGAAGATCAAGAATATACAGAGGACGTGGGATTCGGTTGAAACATTTGGGATTGTTGAACAACTTTCTTTGAACCTTAAACTCCTTTCGACAAGCTTTTACGACCCTTTTATCTGCAATTTTAAGCATTTTTTTCAGTACACATGGATAAGGAAGACCCTTCACCTTCACAAGAAGAATTTCACCAAATCCACCATTACCAATAATGCATAGTGGTGAAAGTTCAGAAGCAGAACGTAACACAGAATCATCAGTACGATGATCTATTTTTCGCAAATATTCATCTTTTTCAAACTTCATAGGAACTTTATGTTCTCTTTCATAGTATTTGAATTGTAAGTCTTTTGATCGATATTTTTTCCTTTCTAATTTATCTTTTGTAACTGTTTTTCGCAGATCATGAAAGAAATATTTTGAGGAATTACGACCGAACAAATCTTCGGGTTTATATATTTTCCTCCAACAAGGTGACGGCTGATCGCAAATTTCAAATTCAAAACCATAACGATCTATTTTTCTTTTCGGTTTATCACATCTTTTCTTTTTTTTCTCTCTTTTTTGCGATGAAGAATGAAAATAATCATGTTTTTCTTCGGCACATCTTTTTCCTGCAGAGACAGAAGATTTTTTAGCCATGATAATTCCAGAATCATTTCCCTTCGCCTTCTTCTTCGAATCGGCTAATATGAATCGGATACCGTGCAAAAATGGAGCATCACCATCCCATGCTTTTGTACCCCTTATTTTACACCCATCAACATCATTTAGATGGACTGGTAAGTATCTCCATTCATATTCAGAGGTAGGTTGAGCGAAATCATATTTTTTTTCAAACTCATCCTTCTGGTTATAAAAAACTATGTTGAGAGTTATAGGACCCATTGCTTTGTTAACATTCATGAAAATACCCTTAATTGAACTCGTAGTGCGGAACGGAATTGTTAATTCTGTAAACCAGACCCAACAAATATCTTGCAGCATTTTTAAAACATTTTCAGTCACATTTTTCTCATCATTGAACCCACATACACCTTCAACTTTGATTGGAATACACCGCTTGTCGTCGAGAGTGATTGGGGGATGGTGACTGATCGATTGTCTACCTTCGGCGTTGCGACAAGGATCGCATCCATCTTTTACATGTTCTGCCTTGATTGCCATATCTGACCTGCCATGAACCGATCACATCGAAGTAAAAATAAGATCATAAGATGACGAATAAGAACGAATCAAAAATGTGATTCAAACAATCTTTTAAATAAACTAAGTGGAAAATATACATACATATATCGTTAATAATTTGTCGTTGCTCCAGGCTCGAAAAAAAAAAAAACAACTCAGAATGAGCAATCAGATGATCAGAACAAAGAACCCTCGCCGGGGAAAATATGTTCATGACATTTTTTGAAAATTTTATACCAGTATCTAAATTTATGGATCTACAAATAAACAAAAACTGATTTTATTTTTCATAAATGTATCCAGAAAAAGGCTTGAATCCGCCATCGGTGTACTGTTGTTTTCTTAAAGAAAAAAGAGAATAATATTCAAGAAAACAAAATAAAATATTAGATTTCGAAATAATAATTTGTTCATTATATATGTTTACTCATGATTAGAGAAGTTACACCAGAACCTAATTATTTTGCTTCCCACAAAATAATATTATAAAATATATCATTTATTTATGGTATTCAGAAAATCTCTCAGAGATCATACTCCTTTCACCCCTTTGTTTTTCGTATTGAGCCCGAGAATCTTCCATTTTAGCATCTTTGAAGAATGCAGATCTATTGTGAGCAAGATATTTGGTATTGGCAACCCTTACAATCTCATCAACTGTGGGACAAATATATCCTTCGCCCATCTCTGGGAGGAGATCCTTGATTTTTTGCACTTCATCACAAGCTCTCTGAACATCCCAGCGTTCTTCAAACTGAACCTTAGTGAGATTATCACATACTGTACTCAAACAATCATAGACAGGTTTGTACTTGCCATCTTCAATTTTGTTGAGCTTTCTGAAAAGACTTGATTGAGCTATCTTTGGGTTCATCCCACTAATATACATATCGTGGAGACGATTCATATATTCCACAGAGTTGTTCAGAGCTGCAAGGGCAGGATGACCAGAAAATGGACTTTTACACAAAAATAATGCCAAAATACTCATCCCAAGGGCAAAGGCATCACCAAGCTGATGTGGAGGTTGTCCTTGAAGGCATTCTAAAGACATGTAATCGAATGTACCACAAATAATTACCTTCTCTTCTTCCTCTTTCTGTGAATCCGTCATTTCACGTCCATCTCTCTTTTCTTTTGCCGAAGCTGATGATTCGGAATCATCTTTCTTGGATTGTGAGGACGATATTGATTTCTTTGAAGCTGTGTCTTTAGATGAAAAAGTAACAGAATCTGATGAACGAACGGTTTCTTGGAGCTGAGTCATCCCAAGGTCTGCAAGAACAGTACAGCACTTGTTGGTTTCAGGATCAACACGAACAAGAAAGTTCTCTGGTTTAATGTCTCGATGAACAACCCTACATTTCTTAAATACATCAGCCAGACATTCAATCATATCCACGGCAACAGAGCTGACTCTGACGGGATCTAAAGTCAAAGGGTCGAAATAATCGCTTTCCACACATTCATCAGATTGAGACCTTTCTCCATGACTCTCATCATAGGAAGAATCCTCAAAGACAGGGACTTCTTCTTCTTCTTCTTGAGAATTGTCTTCGTAACTACTATTCTCGATCACAGAGGAATCACTCTTCAGATCAGCAGATTTCTCTTCCACTTCGTCGCTATATTCATCTTTAACAGAAGGAAGAAGACACCATTTCCGCACAAAATTATTAATACAACCTCCGCGGCAAAACTCCATACAGAATCCGAAAGAACCTTGATAGTATTCGTCCAATAAATCAACAATGTACGATGGACGGGGAATTCTTTGAGGAATTCTTTTGTAAAGTCTTTTCAACAGTCTAAATTCTTTGCGAAATTCACCAACAATCCCATGAGCAGCTTCTCTCAACAGCTGTTTAAGTACACAAGGATCCTCATGATCCTGAGTGATCAGTGGATCGTCGATATCATTCATGTTGACCAAGGCAACAATCCCGAACCCTCCTTCCCCTATAATACATAGGGGTTCAATATTGTCACCATTGGTTAGTGTATATTGGTGTTTAGTGCGTTGCTCAACGGATTTTCGCCTCATTTTTGGTGGACCAGCTAGAGAAGAAGCAAGGGGTGAGGAATTCCTTGTTAACTTAAGGAAATTACGAAGGTCCATGCTTTTTTCAGAATGGCGAGGCCCAGAAGAAGTAGAAAGGCGTGAATGAGTCGACTCGCTTGGTAAAAAGTCCCTTAAATCGTCAAACTCATCTGTAGAAGTGTCAAATGCTGAGTCAATTGATGACCTTAGATCTATACGGGAAGAAGAGGAGGATGAAGATAAAATGCTAGAACTTGTCGAATGAAAGAATTCCGTTGCTGAAATGAACCGAATCCCAGTCAATTCCACAACATTATCCGCACCCGTCGAGGAAGTACCTTGAATTATACATTTAACAACGGAATCTCTCTCGATTTTCAACGAAAGCCATTCATATTCCCTGGTTGGAGGAGAAATAGAAAAAATAAATTCAACTTCATTTCCGGAAGCAGTAATGATAGTAATATTCAAGGTTTTCGGGGCTGTAGTTTTCTTTACACAAATTTGAATGTGGTCAACATGACTTTCTTTGGTAAATGGGAGATGAAGATTTGTAAAAGATATTGGGTCGTAATCAACAAAGAAAGAATACAAAGAAGGGAGTCTTAAACCGGATTTTTCTCCATTAGCAACTGAGAGGTTAATTTTAATTACATTCGGGTCATCAATTCTGGTTGGAGGGGGATTTTCATCATCTTGAGAAGTACCAACACAAAGAGGTGGTCTACCCTCAGAAATAAATTCCGCATAACGAATAGTCATACCTATTAAACCAATTTCTTTGGAAATACAATAAAATTCGATTCAAATGAAGACATTTTTATCTCAATTTCATCCCCATACATACTCATTCCATCAAGCTTTCTAATTTAATAACTGATGCACTATCCTCAATATTTTTTGAAATTATTCTTGCCCTTCACTGTGCTGTTAGATCTAAATTATTTGGAGGCTTCAAAGGGGATTGACGGAGGAAAACACAATTTAATTGGTATAAAAATCTGCAAAAATCACAGAATAAAAAGAATTTAAGGTCAAAGTACCTCTTATGTCTATAATTAATTTCTTAAAACATGAAAGTTCTGTATATTGATATTTGCACATTTTATCTCCAACAAAAGATGGATTTTAAGTTTTTAGAACCATGATTTTCTCTAAAATGAATTCTATAAGTATGTATTTTAATTGTACAATATATTATGGTGAATAGCATCTTTCCTGCTGTTCGTCACGATTAACATGCTGATAATGCTTCTAAAGTGGGCTAAAGATGATGAATAAAATCAAATAAATCATAACAACCTTGAGGAAATTTCTGGAATTATTCGGATTTTCATTTTGCAATTTTCTTGCTGCACATGAATAATCTTCATTATTCTTTCCTCATTTTATTTTTAATCATATTATGTGATTTTGTATCTTCTAATGATAGTTCTTTTAATATGTGGGCTGAAGCATTTTTACCCCCGAGAAATAATTTATCTCCAGTCTTGGATATTTCATTGAATATTCCAATCCTCCAAAACTCTTATCGGTTTTTTAAAGATTTTTTCCAAAATGATGATCATTTTTTATTTGGTTCATTTTCTTTCGATCCATGGAGACTTTGCTCAAAAGATGAACATTGTATGCTAACAACTGCAATAGCATCACTTATTTCACTTGAAATTCTTTCGGAAACAGATTTTGAGTTCTTTTTTCAGAATTCAAATTCTGATCCTGATATTTTTCTGAATATGGGATCTTATGATGGGGCATTATCTTGTCCTGCACCAGCATCCATTCAATTTATCCCATTCCGTGTGTCATCAATCCTCCACTTTTTCTATCTATGTGATATTAACTATTCTTCGTTTGCCCATTACCACAATCCAATTCATGGTAGTTCTCATATCCAAACAACCTCATTATTAATATCTAGGCTTCAACATTCAGCTCAGATTCTTGACAGTGGAATTCCCATTCCGTCCCTTACTCGAGGTGACAAACTGATCCTTCTCATGAGTTCTGCTGGCCACGATATGAATCATCCAGGTCTTTCTCAAGCCTTTATCAGTTCATATCAGCATCCAATCACATTCACACATGGACCTATGAGCACCCTCGAGCTGCATCATTCACATCACACTCTTCGTGCAATGGAAGCTTCTGGAATGTTCAAGATTACAGATGACATGGATTTTGAAACGAGAAACTCCATTAAAATAGCAAGGAGTTTGGTTTCAAAAAGTATTTTCCGTAATATTCTTTCAACTGCCATGGATCAGAAATTCGATTTCCCATCACATGTCAAAAATTTTTCATCTTTTCTTTCTCACTTCCAAGAGGTTGAATTTTATTATCACGACAAACCATCAAAAAAAGACTCTTCAAACCGATTATTAAATCCCATTATTTTGTCCTCAATTTCTTCATTTCCAAGATGTGATGCTTTCAAAGCCATTTTGTATAAATCAGATATGCTACACCTCTTTGGATGGGATAGTGGTGAAGATGAACAACACTCTAGTGATTATCCTCAAGCTCCTCTCCGTTTTGAACTCTTTGAACATGCTTTTTCATCGACATGTTCCGTTATTCCTTCAAAATTCACACCTCAACAACAAGAATACCAGAAACAGTCAACATGTTCAAATATATGGACTCAAATTGCAAATGATACTCAAAGTTGTTTCAATCGCATTATTAACATTGATAAACACGGAGAGAACGACGAAATGACCAACGATATGATGAATCACCTTTTCGAAAATTGTTGGTCCACTTTTCAGGGACCAGCCATTGAGTTTGTTTCGACGATTATAATGAAGATTGCTGACATTGCTGGCCCTGCATCTGTGAGTGTCCTGATGAGTGTTCTTAATGGTATTGCCGTTCTAAACGAAGGAAGGGAAGAAGGGAAAGCTATGCTGTGGGCGGGTGAAGATATAAATAACATTGGAGTCGCAAGGATGCCTGCTAAATCGGATGACAAAATATCTAACGAAGAAAATCTCATAGAAATGAACAACAATTCAGGATCTAATAATTCTACGGTTGAATATTGTGAAATTATACCTACAAAGAATTCTGAATCTGAAACCGTTATTCTCTCTGAAAATCCACAATATAACAACTCAGATAGCTGTATTTCAATTAGCAAAGAAGATTCTGATATTTTAAATAGATTGGAATGCGGATTTATCGATTTTTTGGTTCTTCCTTTTGTCCAGAGTATATGTGAAAATATTCCATGGATTTTGCCGGAAGAGATTAAAGATATGAGCGATAAGGTGCAAATAGTTCGGGATGTATTTAAATCCTATCTATAATGCTGACAATAGGCTCAAACCCTAAATAATATCATTCTGGATGATAAATAACATCTAAAATGAAAATTATTGCATCTCGTGACATTAAATGATATTTTTTTGGAGGTATGTGCCAGTGAATTATTCATAACACCGTCAATCTCGGCCACAGTCATCGATGGCAAATGTTTCCTTATTCTAGGTGGGAAAACCAGCTCAGAGTATGTTCTTTTCAGTATATCTTTTCTATATTTACAATTATAAACTTAGATTCATCAATAATAATTATAGAATACTTATATTTTCCCCAGAACCTGTTTTTTCCGTCCAATCGAGATACAATGTTCCTTACACTCCAAGAATACATATTTTTTTAAAAAAAATAAAGAATAATTTCAAAGAAAGTTAGTTTGGATCTGTGGGCAGTTGTAGCAATTTTCAAATTTTTACGAAAATCAATTTCCTGACGATTGGTTATTTCATTTTCTTTAAAAATCTTTAATCTCTTTTACAAAAGATATTTTGCCAAGTAATATTATCCAAATATGCGACAATACCGTTGAGATGGCGTTTGAAGTTGAAATGTTGCTCAAGTTAGTTTTCTCAATTGTAACGTTTTTATAAATATTGGTCATAAGTTTTAAAACATATGTGTATATTTTGGTAATATTTTTCTTTCTAAAATCGTAATTCATTTCTGCTTTATGAAATTCTGAAATTGTTATTCCTGAACCATCAATATTGAATTCAATGGAATATTGCAAATATTGGCAATGTATATTCATAGTTATCTTTTTTACAAACGAAAGAATATTTTTATTTTCTCAAAATTTCTCCAAGTGAAAAAAGGTGTAATTGTTCGACGAATCAGTAATTAATTAAAACCATACTGAATAACTATATACTGTACAATAATTAATTAATTCCATTTTTAATGTTAGATTTTTGCAGAATATAAAAGTATATTGAACATCCTCCGAATAGTAGTACTGGATGCTGGTGCTCTGTCTGAATCTTTCATCTTTTGAGATTGCCATCGATTGTTTAAGGTCTTGGAGAAAACAAGAAGAAGGAATAAGAAGTTAAGGGAAAAGAAAGGCAGAAAAGACCTGAAGAAACACTTGTTATATCACAGAATTGTTCAATATAGATATTAAAACTATTGTAAACCATGTAAAGAGGATTTTCGGAGAATAGGGAAAGGAAACAACAAAAAAGAAAACGTAAAAAAAGCTAACAAAATGAAAAGAAAAAACTAAAGCCTATATTTTTAAGGTTTCAAACCATCAATTTAATGTGAACATTATCATCAATAGGTAAAGCAAAAGAAGAAAAAAGAGAAGAGAGGAAACAACAAACTTAATCATCAAAAGATAAAAACTGAGAACTTGCGCTTACAAAAAGCAAAAAGCAAAAAAAAAAAAAAAAAATCGACGAAACAGGTTTGAATACTCATTAAATGGCGAAATAGTATTCATTTTTGGTTGAAATAATTGAAATCAAAGATTATTCCAATTTTGATGTCAATTCTTTGTGTGAGATATGTGAGAAAACAGGAATGTCGGAGGGAATTATCATAAATATGGCACAAATTGTGACAAAAATTAGAATTTCCCACCTCAATATTTATACATTTGTATATTTTATATATATTTGTGTTGTTGACAATTAATATTATTATTCATGTACAGGTTAGCAATAACAAAGTCATGAAATTATGGAACCAATATATTTTTGGAAAGAGGAAAGAAAAGGGCAAGAAAAAGGAGTAGACAGGTAGGTATATGTGTAACCAAGATCACCAGGCAAAAAATGGAAAAAAGGAAAAGGAAGGGGAGAGGAAAAGCAATTCAAATAGAAAGAAAAAAGAAAAGAAAAAACGGAAATACAATCATAATATACTACAATCATAATATTTTTTAACAGATTCAATGGCAATAATCTTATATGAAATATAACTGTTTCAAACAAATATTTAAGTTCACTTGTCGACACCATCACCATCACCACGTCTCTCCATACCGGATCTATTTATAGAAATATTTTTCGCTCCTTCTTCAGGATGAGAAGATGGAACAGTGATACTGCATAAATCAGCGTGGATATCTTCAATTGCAAGATCATCGCTAGGATCTAAAGGAAATATCGTCGAAATCATTGGAAGCCTATCGTGTTGATCTGGAGGCTGCTGCTGACCACTTCTGGCCGATACTTCTGCAGAGCTTGGCGCTATCGTGGATATTCGTCCACTCCGATGATCTGATTGGTAAGACGTTGAAGATCTAGCAGTAGAAAAGAGAGAAGAGTATGAGGAATCACTGGACGTTATGGATTGTTGTTGTCTCTGATGCTGATGCTGTTCATCCTCCTCCTTGAGAACATGGGCCACCCTGCTCAATATGGGAATAGCTGTGTTTTCTTGGATGGAATAAGGTCCTACACTCCCCTGTGACGATGTTGAAGAAGAGGTTCCATGGCTCGAATGCGAGGAAGAGTGGAACTCGAATGGAGGGAGTCTGGCTTGAATGTCAGAATGCTCACTCGAATGAGATTCTCTGGGAGGAGTGACCCTCGATGGACCGGGCTGAGATTTGTGGTGAGTGGATGAGGAAGAGGATGAAGACCGGAGGAGATCATGCGAGTGTGTATACTCCTGACTTTTTCGCTCGGTTGTCTGGAATAATCTTTGATCAAAACCAGATGAATAACCATATTGAGGAACTCCAGCGGGCAGTGATTGAGTTTCTTGCAGTAAGGGATAGCTGTGATGATGATGAGGGTGACGAAGAGGTATTAATGGCTGAATTGAAGGGGGAGCAGTCGAAATATGGGCCGATGTCTCTGATCCTTGGCCTCTAAAACGTTCCATCTCCTTTCGAGAGTACTGATGA
>BQXS01010000.1:4157-25098 GCA_024181965.1 Aduncisulcus paluster
AACAGCCCATCTCATTTATTTCTCAACCGCAACTTTCTGGATCAACTGAATTGGCCAGAGCCAAAGAAATTGCGTATCTACCGTCATCAAAGAACAAATACCCTGAAAATGGTCCTATAAGAGGTCATTTACTTCTTAATACAGACACTGGAATGTTTGTGGTGAAGAAAAAAACCTTTAGGAAAGGTCATCCGACTCGTAAAGGTGGTTGGAGTGGAGATTTCTTGAATTTTATGCCCAAAGATATTGGAGTTTCCAGTCATCAGCAACATCTTGTTTATTGCAATCGAGAAGTATGGATTAGTTATTCTAATCGTTATTTATGCAGTTTTCCAATTAATACCCCAACTCCAAAACAAACATGTTCAATTTCATTGCCCAGCAATGTTATATCTCTTAATTCAGGTCTTATAACGCCTAATTATGATGTTGATGATGAAGTTTACAAATATTATTATGACAGTGTTTCGAGAGTAACTTCACGCCCAGAATCAGCCTTAGACGGATCTCTTGACCCCTTAATCGTTAAATTCAAGACTAAAACGGGCGGATCAAAAGCTAGAGCGCCTTTACCCAAACCAAACACTCCAATCCTTTTGGTTCATGATGGTAGTAATAGGATCCACACAATTAACACTAAAACACATTCATTATTGTATACTTTAACACTCAAACGTGATTCAAAAGTTGCCAAAACATATGGAAAAACAAAGGGACCTTACGAGAGTATTTTTGCTGCTATTGCTGTAACTTCTGGCATATTTGCAATTGTAACTAACAAATATGTTTATTTACGTGACGTTTTGACTGGATCCCGCACAACCGGTCTGAGTGAAATTCCTATTCCAGCAAACACTGAAAATCCAATATCTGAAGCGCATTCTTACCCCCGTCCGGTGTCAGTATGTGCTCAAAATGGTACATTATGTATTGGATATGATAACGGGGAAGTATGTGTTATGTATGAGAAGGAAAGGTCGTTTAAAAATGTTTTCCAGGTCTTCCCACGATCGATCATTGATGGAAGTGAATCTTCTGAATTAGAAAGACACGATGGGAAATATAGCCCTGTTTCATTCGATGTAGAGAGGAAAAAACGGGTTGATTCATCCGAATTCCCTTCTTTCCAACCTCAACGCTCCACACACATTCCATCGAGCCTTTCTGAGTCTATCTTGAGCGATCCATTGGTTTCAATGTGTCCAGATCTATCTTTACGACTAAATTCTGTCTTTCTCCTAGGTGGTTGTTTATGGTGCATTTCTCATGGAACCTACGGTCGTTCTCAGCATGCTCCATCTGTTTCTACAGTGAGTTCTGTGAGTATCATCCGTGCCATTGATCTCAAAACAGGAGTTTGTGTCCTTTGCGAACGTATAAAAGCTATATTATATGGGTCAATACTAAATGAAACTCATTTGGCCATTTGGAGCTCAATCGGTCAATTATATGTTCTAAATGGACGCAAATGGGACGAGAAACAAGAAGAACTTATTAAATCAACCATTATATCGACTCAAGATACAAAATTATCAAAAACGAGTCACGCTGTTGACAAAATTGACACTTCTCAACCAGAAAATGTCCAAAATCACGTATTTAGTTCGACTATTGACTTATCTCCGCATGAAACCATTGACAAACCAGTTGAATCCGACCGTTCCCAGGTTATTCAAGCCTTCCTTGATGGACCTTCGATTGAATCTAAGGAAGCTCAAAAAGATGCCGAAGAAGCCCAAATACGTGAAAGAATGAATGCTTTTCTTCATAAAGGAATTATTGGAAATAAGAAAGAGGAAGAAAAAGAAGAAGAAGAAGGAGATGATAGATTAGGTTCTTCCGGTCTCTTTTTGGCTCAGAACAATCCAAAAATAGAAATATCTCCATCTTCTTCGAAAAAAGATGAAGAACTGGATCATCATATTACAAAGTATCATGAAATCTCACCCTCTGATGAAAATTGGAGAAATCACGGCGATATCGTTGTTTCGGTTACCAGTAGATCCGCCATTTTCACTCCTGTTGTCCACCCACCTCGAACTCCCATTTTCCATTGTTCTTTAGCTCCGATATGTCAAGAGATGGAAGAAGAAGTATCTGCCACCGAATTCGACTCAGACACATCAGAATCCAGCGTTGTTTCCATTCACTCGTCGAATGCAGTGACAAAAGATCAGAATAGGAATGAAACGTTTGAAATGGAAAGAATTGGAATGGATTCTGATCGGCAGATGGGTTCCATACCATTACGTTCTTCACTTTCCCTCCCTATATCTCATCATTCTTCTCACAATTCTAATAATAGAACATCTTCATGCATAGTTTCTGGGTCCTCTTCCTCTTCTTCCTCTTCCTCTTCCTCTTCTTCTTCCTTACAACATATTAGTGGAGGGCTTGGTGCAAGTATTGTCAGAACTCCTGTACCAACGTCACATTTAGCCCAGAACAACACTTATTCTTTGGTTGCTCATGAAGAACAAAGCAGTCAACATTCTCCATCTTATTCGAGATCTGCATCTAATTCGAAATCAGTGCCACCGAAATCCAATCTATTTTTAGAACAACAACCGAAACATCAAGAAATGTCCATTGCTGATCTGATTATTGGTGGTTCGGAACATCAAAAAGAAGAAGAAGAAGAAATTTCGATGTCCATAACAACGACCAGTCCAAGACATAACCCTATAGATAAACAAGATTCTCATAATATGATCTGTTTTCCAAAACATGTGGCGGAAGATATTTATAAAGATCTTGATGACAGTCTCATGGAACGTGAAATTCTTGCCGAAGAAAGGAAATCCTTGGAAAAATGTGCCCGAGAAGTCGAACAAAAAGCCGATTCTTTGCGCATTTTGGTCAAATCTTTTCAAGAAAAGTCAAAAAAATTAGAAAACGAACGACTATTATTAGAAACTGAGAAAAACAATGTGAAATTTGAAAAAAGTGAGCTCGAAAAAAGTCAACGTGAGCTCGAAACGCTTAAAAAGGAATTGCTTGAAAAAAGAAAGGAACAAATAGAAGAGGAAGAGGAAGAGGAAGAGGAAAGAGAGAAAGAAGATATTCAAATGACTTCTGATCTAATTTTAGGAGCAGACGTCGAAGAAATCAAGAAAGAACTTGAAGAAACACAACGGTTACTTGCACAATCAATTGAAGAAAAAGATAAATTTTCTGTTTCTCTGAAAGAAAAAGAGATTTTGCATTCCCAGGTTTGTTCCGAATTAGAAAAGACCAAAAAAATTCAATTTTCTCAGCTTACTAAATATAGCGAACTTCAAACCGGATACAGCGACATTGTTGAAACTCACAAAGAAGTTTGTACTGCTCTCGAAGATGTGACTGAACAGCTACAGCAAAAGGAACAGGAATGGCATGAAAAAGAACAAAAGTGGCACGAAAAAGAAAAAGAATGGCAAGCGAAAATATCATTATTCGATTCAAAAATTCAGAAAACTCAAGACACAGAAGAAGCTAATTTGCATTTAGTTTCTCAGCTCAAAAATCAACTTGAGAAAGAAAAAGAGTTGAGGAAAAAATCAGAAGCTCAATGTGAAGAAGAGGTAAAAGAAAAAATGGATGAAATATCGATGCTCAATGATATAATTGCCACTTTGAAGAAAGAAAAAGAAGTCAGAGAAGTTAGAGAAAAAGAAGTAATGGAAGAAATGAACGAAACAACCGATAAAAGTTCTTCAGGTGGATCTTCAAGTCCAAAAATACTTATTGAAGAAATTGAGAAAAGAAGAGCTGCAGAAGACGAATGCCAAAGATTGTCAACAACAATTATCTCTCTCAAAGATCAAATCCAAAAATCTGATCAAAAATATAGAAGGCGGGTTAAAACTGTTGAAAATGAAGTGAAACTACGCATGTCAGAAATTTCAGAATTAAAAGGTAAAATTAAGAAATTAATGGAAATAATTACAAAAAGCATCGAATAAATAAAAATGTCAGATTTAATCTAAATATCTCAAGATTTTGTACAGTCAATATTTTACAAATTCATAAGCATTAATAATATCTATTTTTAGATAATTTAAAAATATTATTTAGTATATGATTATTTACAAAATTATTAAAATTAATATATAATTTATTTATAAAAGGAATAATTAATTCATCTATTTTTAGATTTTAAATGGTTATATGGCACTGAGAGATGTAAACAAAATGACAATTGTAATTTTGAGTGTTTTGTTAATCATATATTCAAGATAATAGGTAAAATTAAATTTATTCTAACGAATTAACGTCGAATTTTCATTTTTGTTCAGAACTCAGGGTCACATCATAATATATCAAGAAATATTACATAATTTGCAACTCATAAACGGTATTAATGATCGGAATTATCATTAAATAATATCAAAAACTCTAGATTCGCAAGATCTGATGGATTGTTCAAAAAAATGTAATGTGTTTTGAATTCGAAGGTAATCTGAATTTCATTCTAATTCTCTCATGATAATTTCACAAATGCTTCTTTGCCTGTATTCTGCTTATACATATATAACCTTTTCTTCTTGTTATGTACCCGTTAAGTCATATTCCTCCCTCATATTCTCTTGATAACCGCCATAATTTTGCTTTTGCATTTTCCTTTAAAAAGTGTTCTGAATCATTCATTGAGAAGAATCAATCTGTGTTTCAATGTCACCGCCTTGATGTTATTTCTAGAGCTTTGAAACATTTTCACCTTCATCCAATTGAGATTGTCTGTCGTTTTATTAGGCTTGTTGGTACATCCAAACACTGTATGCTATTAATTCAACCCATTTTTGCCTCACTTTCTGCCGAAGAGAGTTATATTCTTGATACAGCCATTTTCCAATTCATTCATAAAGAATTAGGAGGCAAAGAGTATTTCATTTCCACAAAAATTGTAACTCCTGAATTTTTTATTTGTTTTCAACTCCCCTTTGCCTGCCAACGTATTAGGAAGATTATTTCTGCTAAGCACCGTCACTATTTTGTTTTGCGTTCTGATATGTCTTCTCCTGTCAGCACCCAATCTTATGTAGTTGGTGTGGGTCGGGCCAGTGAAGTAAGTGAACTCGAAGCTGAGCTTGGAGCCCCTGTCCAGATCAATCAATGCCCTGCCATGCCAAATACATTTGATGCCAAGATGTTCGTCTCCCCTTATTCCCCCCCGGCCATTATATTGCCCAGTGAGATCCACGATCGTCATTTCCACCCTCAACCCCCTTTCTATTCTTCCATGCCTTATCTTCCTCATGCTTCTCATCACCAACACCATTACACTGCTCCTCCTCCCATCATTCCACAACAATATTCCCATATCCCTGAGACTGGAAGGACTTCTATTGGATATTCTCACCAAGCTCCCCCGTCTTTCCAAGCCCAAGCCCAAGCCCAATCCCAATCTGCCCGAGTTCCTGGAGCTTCCACTGTTCCCTCTCTGATTCAGCATCACCCAATGCACTCTGAGCTCCGTCAGCCAGCCTTTGGAGATGATATGTTCACACTGCCAGAATATTTGTTACCCTCTTCCTCTTCCTCTTCCTCTGCTCTTCCTTCCTCTCCCAAGCTGAATCTATTACCAAGAACCCTGTCGACTTCTTCAGCTTCTTCATCGAGTCGTTCTCTTCCTGGGATGGGCGATCAGCATCACGAATCACCAATTCACGCTGTTCCTTCCTCTTCTTCTTCCTCTTCCTTGGGGCCTGAAAGGTTTTCTTCAAGATCTTCTTCAGAGGCATCTATAGGCCATTTCGATCCAACGAAAGTCTCTTCCTCTTCTTCTTCTTCTTCTTCACATCAATTGTTCGTGTATGATGGATTTTAAAAGGTTATTATTTATTATATTATTTATTTTCTTCGTTTTGATTCTTTGTTCTCAACATGCCAAATCCCAAAAACTGGCAAAATTCCAATAATTTATTTTTTAATGACTGGACCTTGATATTTTTTCATATTTTATTCTATTTCGATCTCCTTTCTTAATTGGTGTTTTTTTTTTTTTTTTTTTTTTTTTTTCAAATATTTTCAAAGGTTTTATTGTTTTGGCTATTTGTAAAGGAGAGTTACCGGAAAAATATCAATACAAATCACTTATTTTTGTGTTTTAATTTACTATATTTCGTTCAGATTTCAAACAAACTTTTGTCGAGCTAAACATCTTGCTTAAAGCTTATTTTTATTTCTATTTTTCTTTATTTACGTTATTAAAAAGCTCACAAATGGTTTGTGATATTAATATGCTTTCAATTATCGGTTTTATATTTATTCTGAAATTTCTATATTCCTAAAACAATAATTTATGTATTCACTTATATGATGTATCTTATTTAATCTTTTTCAATGCCATTTTATCGAAAAAAACGTGAATATTTTTATAATTATTAACAAAATATCAAACTTGTTGTAAATAATATTTATACCAGTTTAAATGGCATTTCCTCGTATTCTTAAACAATCATTAGTATTATTTTATATTTTCCACTTAGTAAATACTTTTCAAAGTTGAGAACTCGGTCTCTTTTTTGGTGATTAGGAATCGGATTTGCGCCAATGTGAAACAAAAGGATAGTTCATGAAAAGTATTTATTAATATTGCAACAATATCGAAAATTATAAATATTCTATCACCTTATTATACCATTTCTCAAACAGAATAACAACTTTGATCCGACCTATAAAAAGTACCCAAAAGAGTGAAAAAATAAAACGTTTAACAAAAACCCCGTAAACGTATTCTTATTTTTGTTTCAATTTATTATCATATATTCCCATACAAAATGATTAACGAGAGAATGGAGTGAAAATTTTGTCTTTTCATTATTTTTGTTGCAATTTCAAAAAGGCATCAGGAAAGGGTTCAATTATTTCATAATTTATAACTCAACTATCTTGAATATTACCAAATATCATCGATTATTCATCAGACTCATTCAGTTATTCAAGAAATATACGAAACATGTCGTTAAAAGATTTTAAAATACTAAATATCCTTGGTAAAGGAAGTTATGGAACAGTTTATCGAGCTATACGACATTCAGATTCAAAAGAATATGCCATAAAAGAAATTAATGTAAAATATATGTCAGATAAAGAAAGAGAGGAGTCATTAAATGAAGTTAGGGTCCTTGCATCAATCTATGACCCTCACGTGATCGCATATTTTGACTCATTTGCTGAAAAAGACAAATTATTTATTATTATGGAATATTCGCCAAAAGGAGATCTTAGCAAGCGAATCAAACAGAGGAAACTCTCAAGAAATCCATTTCCAGAGGATACAGTTTGGCTATTCTTCATCCAAATGTGCCTTGGGCTTCAAAGTTTACATAAAAAACATATTTTACATCGAGACTTAAAAAGCGCTAATATATTCATAAACGACGATAAAACTATTAAAATTGGTGACCTTGGTGTTGCCCGTGTTCTTAAAGGTAAAAATTCTCTTGCTAAAACCAGTATTGGAACCCCATATTATATATCACCGGAAATATGGAGAAATGTTCCATACGATGCTAAAAGCGATATATGGTCTCTCGGTTGTTTATTATACGAAATGTTAACATTTAAACATCCATTTGATGGTCGAGATATGCGCGGGTTGGCTCATGCGGTGTTACAAGGGAAATATCACCCAATTCCGTCAAGATATTCACGTGAATTGGCATCTATCGTGGCTTGGTGTTTGCAAAGGGACTCTTCAAAGCGTCCGTCCATTGATGAAATATTAGTCCATCCTGCCATTCGTTCAAGACTTTCCACTCTTCCTCTTTCGCCTTCCATAGTTGGATCCACCACTCCGCACTCATTGTGCCCCACCATTAAACTTGGAAAACGTTTTGGGGCTGTCAGAGTCCGTGGCGAACCAATTCTTCGAGATGTGAAGCTTCCATCTCCTGCCTATGAAAAACGACGTAAATACGAAGAAAGCATTCTTAAAGATTCACAGAGAGATCCCAAATGTTACTCTATTCCTTCCAGTTTTGATGGTTCCTTTGGGACAGATCGTAGCGACAGTATATCTGTTAGTCTGAGTGGAAAAGACGGTTCTAGCCGTAAAAGTATCGGCAGCAGCGATGGACATTCCGGTTCTTCTGAATGTAAACAGCCCATTGACAGAAAAAAACCTCCCCCACAACCTATTAGTCGACCTTCAGCACGACCTATTAGGGGAAGTGGCATTTCTGTCGTTAACTACTCTCCAAGAGGGCGTGAAAAGAAAAAAGGTCAATATCACGACGTTAGAGATCCAAGTCGAGATGGTAAAGCTTATATTGGACATAGACATTATAAAAGAAGCGGATCTGGCGAACAGCAGGATGAAATATACCGCCCAGTGATTCCTAAAGTTCCTCATCGTGCTCACAAACCATATGTTCGGTATTCTTCACGATCTGATCATGCCCAACAACAATCGGAGGCTGGTCCAGATTCTAGAATTCCGAGAGCTTTTGAAAAACACTCATATCACCATGGAAAAGATTTGAAACACCCACTTCCGCCTGTTCCCAGAGATCAAGCTAGTTGTCTTGTCCAAGGTCCTATTCGACCGAGAAGGAGGATGCCCTATGCTTATATGGGATATTAATATGTCAAAAAAAGTCAATCAGTCAAAAAAAGTCAAGGAATATTGTCAAGAAGGGTCAAGGTTAAATGTTTAAACAAAAACATTGTTTCATGGAGGGGAAATCGATGATCAAAATCTAATTCTCAATCTTTTATATTAAATTTAAATGGGGAATATCTATTATATGCGTGTTTATTATGTTTTCCCTTTTTTTGATTGATATTTTATATATGCAAGATTTATGCTTCAATTTTCTTCCCATTGAATATTTATTTCGGTATTTTATCATATTTTCCTTTTATCTCAGAATAATCAGCAAGCTTTATTTGATTATTCTGGGGTCCTTTTTTTTTTTTTCTCAATATTTTGATAAAAGATCAATCAAACAAAGAAAAGAATTATTTCATATATAAACCATTCATTTTGATAATTCTAATCCATTATATTCACTATAAATCAATTTAAATGCCTCGAAAATCAATCAAAGTGGAAATTCGCTAATATGTGATGAAATTCTGTTGTTCTACAATCAAATAGAATAAATATCATTAAATATTTGTTATTATTATATATTATGGTGAAATTACGACAGGCTAAGTGCTGAATTATACCCAATACAACTATTGATGAAAAGACAACGATAACCACTGGTATCTGGCAGATCATGTTGAAATTAATAGCACATATTAAATAAAATATAAACTTTTGAATGCATTTTAAACCATTGAATATGATGGTTCGGGCAAAAAATGATAAAAAAATGAAATTGAGCTTTTTATAACACAAATTGGTGTTTATTTATAGGACGAAACAGGTTCTCGCTAAATTTTGATACATAAGATTTTACGATAAGTTGTCTCAGTAAAATTTGGGTTTAATTTGCGAGATTTTTAGGAGTTTTTTGGTCGAAAGAACTAAAAGCTTAGAATATTTACGGCATCTCAATTAATTCGTTTTAAGCATTATTATTCTTGTATTTGACAGTTATTTTGAATATAACATGTTCTAATACGTAAAAAAAAGAATTCGTAAGCTTACATCTATATCAATAAATCATATTCTTTTGATCCTTGTGAATAATCTTTAGCATAGATCATAGAATCAAAAATACAGAGCAAATTCAGGGAAATATCGACATAAAAACGTGTGGAAGGAGTGTTGGCATACCCAAGATTAACAATTATTGAATTGGAAACCCAGACTACAACATTGACTAGAGCCATAATAAATAACTGGACGAATATCTTCTTTTGCAACTCAGTGGCAATTGTAAACTCATTTTCCTGCCTCTTTTGAGCATTTTGGCAACGAGAATATATTAAATAGACGATGTAAATACAAGTCGCGAAAGATAACACAGATTGAACTCCTAAACCGAGTAGATTCTCACAAATAATCTGATATGGACGGAATTCGGTATCTAGATCATAATCACGGTCATCTTTATGGTTAGAAACACAAATAAGATCCAAAATAAGATATAGAATGATACAAATGGCAAAAAGACAAATAATAAAGATGAATGATACGTTAAGAGCTATTTCTTTCCATTTTTCCCTTTTTTTTATGCACAAAAAAGTCGAAAAGGTGGCAATAGAAAGAGTCAATAGGAAATAGAAAACTGAACAATCAAAACAATTTGTAACACAAACTAGGAATGTATATGCTGCAGAAAACCCAAGAACATTAACATCTGAATCACGAGGACGCTCTTGAATGGCTTTAATGAAACGAGAGATACATCTGAACCCAGCACTGCCAAAAATACCAATATAATAAAAAAACATCTGTTTTCCCATCAATTCCCCTCTTTTGGCATTCTTTAAACCCGTTGAAAATGAGGATAGATAGGTATTTCGGGCTTTAATATAAAAAATGAGAACGATGAACACTGTTACGAATGAAATAAGAGAAGAACCAAAATAATAATAAAATGTTTGAGAATCAGTATTTCCCATGACAAATTTCAAAGACAGTTGGCAAAACTGAGTTTTTACGGAAACGGCGTTACGCCGGGGTGCTCGACGCGGTTTTTTTCCTTCAAGGCAAGTTGACCGTTTGCGAACAGATAATTGAATCATGTTCCATTTATTATATTGATAATATAATATTATTATCTGTATGAATTTGCGATAAATGAACGTCATTCACTGAAAGAGAATCATGGAAAATCCACTTGGATTTAAATTGAATTTACAGTATTAATCCCGTATAGGGAGACTAGCAAATTTATTTATTGAGAATTAGAGCCTGTACATGCTGGTAACAACCGGTTATATTAATACATCAACAAGTTGTTGACAACAACAGTACTAGTGTAGTTAAGCAAACTGTACAGTTTGAAATTCTTTAATGGCGGACAGCTTCTGTATTTTAACCCGTATAATTGCTTTCCAAATCGAATATCATATTGACTCCGTTTTCACAATATTTGAGTTGTGATGGTTTACCCTAAACCTGTGTGTCACACACCACAATTTTCACAATATTTATGAAAATCATCATGGAAAATGGTAGATATTTCTCCCTCTTGTTCAATCATAATGAATTTAAGAAAAGGATGATGCTCCAACTTATGTAATATTTCCGTTTGATGATCAGCACACCATCTCATGTCTTCTGTATATCTCGGGTGGAGTTCATCAACCAGCGAATTGACATTGGAAAAAGAATAAATTAATCTCGACCAAAAGAATACACCAAGCCCAATTTCCTTCGTTTTGATGGCTCTGATCCATGGTTCCAGGAGATCGCCAATAATAAAATACAATTCCACAACAACTCTTTGCTCCAAACATAAATTTGAGAGGAAAAATAAAAGGAAATAATTATCATTTTGGACAATAATATCACTAACGAGCTCTTCCTTTATCGTTTCTTGCATTGCAACGAATAAATCCCAAGTGTTTCTTGATATTGGTTCATACGGAGTATTATCGGGATTTGACCATGTAATATTTGCAAGGATATTAAACCACACGCCACAACATTGTTGTTTATAGATTGCAATTGTGAAAATCTCATTTATGTATGTTTGAATTAATTCGAAAAGCAAAGTTTTGGTGCTTAAGGAGTGTGATAATGATACTGTTTGGAAAAAAGCCGAAATCGCGGGAAAGGAGATTTTCATACTTTCAAATTTTTTCTGCCTTTCTCGATGAAGAATTCGACTGAAAGTTGAATAGATCTCCGGAAGGAACGAATCACAATGATCAGGAACTTTCATGACATAATTCACACAAATATTAAAATATGTTTCGGCAATTATTTCTTCAACATCTCCTTCCAACACTTCCTCACATCTTGAAAGATGACCAATGAAAGTGTCAATGAGATCATTTAGAACTGGATTAGGGAGATAAATAGGAACACCACGAAATTTTGAATGCATTACAAACAAGTCCAAACACTGAATGCAAATAACAATGGCCCTCTTATGCTCTATAATCTCACTCTCTGATTGGGATTCACTGAAGACAGATAGAATTTCTTCTCGATGCGTATGGTAAAGTATGGAGGTGGATTTCGAGTCAGGAGATTCGTTGATCGATTCAACCAATCCAACCCAGCGCTCCAAAGATGGGTATGAATTTTCAAAAAACCTTGAAAAATGAGAAGAATAACATTTGTTACCATTAACAACACACCATCGCATTTTCTTATCATATTTAGGTGATATTTGGGGAACAATCGATGGAACAGTGGAGAGCATGGAAATGAGATTAGCCCAGTACACAATTCCCCATTGATGTCGTTTTCCCATTATTTTTTCAAACCAACCATCAAGAAGATCCTTAATGTTATCATATATTTCAATAAGATGTGATTGGTCTTGATTATGGCATAATCTGGAGAAAACCATTAAAACACATACATGATCATCCTCAAAAAGTTTATCCCCAACAAACTCCTTCTTTACAACATCAAGAATAGGATAGAAGAGAGGCCAAGCTTTAGAACAAAGGGATTTGTTGGGGGACATGTTATCACTTGAGAGGGTGATAAATGATAGAATATACATCCATTCTCCATAACATACACTGCTTTTGTATATCCTCAACCAATCTTTGATATATGGTTGGATGAGGGTAAAAATGGAATTTCGACAGGAGGTATCGGAAACAATAACCATGTTTCGAAGAGTTCCCAAAATATTTCTTGCAATATTGCCTTCTAACTTCTTCTTTCTTCCTTGATCAAGAATACATTCGAAAGATGGAGAAACCTTCTCAAAGAACAACGATTGACATTTAACTTTGAAGGTATAATTAACACAGATCTCACAATACGCTTCATAATATTCTTCATCAATATATTCTTTCAATAATTCTTTCGATAGGGTATCGAGAAAAGTGCTTATCAAATCATCAAGATCAGAAATAGGAAGATAAATACCGGTTTTAGACGGAAAATGGGCAACAACCCAGTGTTTAACAAACCATCTCAAACATTGAATACAAAGAACGATCTCTTTCTTATTTTCTGAAACCTCTTCAATCGTACTCTTTGTTTTAGAAGCATCGAAGACAGAACGAATCCCATCTCGATGTTCACGGTAAAGTTTGGAAGTTGATTCTGGATCAGGACATTTCTCAATAGATTCAGCCAAATTGACCCATTTCTTCAGGAAAGGATAACAATTACCAAGATACCTCGAATAAACTTCACTATATTCTCCATTTATATAGCACCATTCCTTGCACCATTCCATACTGGTATCATATTTGGGAGATATCTCAGGAACAAGAGATGGAACAGTAGAGAGCATGGAAATAAGTCTGGACCAGTATTTGATTCCCAATTCATGCTGGTTCCGCTTTATAACCTCAAACCACCCATCAAGAAGATCCTTTACATTATCATAGATTTCAAGGGCATGTCCTGGATCACAACATAAATTGGAGAAGAACAGTAATACCAATTCATAACCATCCTCAACAATCTTATCCCCAATATACTCTCTCTTAACAACATCAAGAACAGGGTGGAAGAGATCCCATATTTCAGAACAGATAGATTTGTTGGGGATATTGTCTTCATTAGACCAGGTAATACTTGCAAATATCTTCACCAACTCTTCAAATTCAGAAAAACTATACTCAATATCTGAGGACCGATTTTCTTCGATGTAGGGCTTAATAATTTCAAAAATTTCTTTTTTCACTTGGTTTGGAGCATTTTCAGAAATGGAAATATTCCGAAGAGTTACAAGAATGTGAATATAGTTTTGTGAGGCAAGTATCACCTTTCTTCCCCTTTTAATAATTTTTCCCAATGGTTTAGAGATTTTTTTATAGAGTTTAGAATGACAAATATCCTCGCGAAAATCCGAAAAATTTCTACAAATTTCACAAAATTCCTCTGTTATGCAAGGACTTAATTTCTCTTCAATTAAAGATAAATCTTCGATAATATCTTCCATTAATTCAAAAAAATATGGATCAGAAAGATAAATATCAGTTTTGTTGAAACGATGACATGTAAACAATACAAGACATTGGCAACATATCCTAATTTCACACTTTAATTCAATAATCTTATCGGGATCATAATACTGATTGTTACAAATATATTTTATACACTTTCTAAAGACATTGAGAAACAAAGTACGATTATTTTCTTCTGAACCCGGATACATATGCATTAAAAGTCTGGTTTTGGATACGGTATCTGGGCATTTCTTTATATCTTTGATTAATACAGCCCATTTATCAAGTGATTTGGGATGACAATTACTCAAATAATTCAAATAGTCACATTCACTTGAACCAACATTTAGTTTACACCAAAGCATAAATTGGTCAAATTTTGCATATATAAATTCAACGAAAGCAAGATTATTTGAAAGTTGCGAGATAAGTTGCGACCAATATTCGAACCCTCTTTGATGCCTCTGAAGTTTAATTGCTTTAAACCATTCTTTAAAATAACTTTTGAGTTTTTCGTACACTTCAGAACGGTGAGTTTCATCGGAACATAAACGAGACAAGAATAATAACACAAATTGATGATCATATTTCAAAATAGATTTCCCTCCAAATTTTCTAACAATGACAAAAATATCATACATTGGCCAAGAATCAGCATCGCAAATAGAGCCAAATGGTGCATCATCTTCACTTGACCATGTTAAATGAATGAAAATCTTTATCCACTGCTCAAAGCATTTCTCCTCAATTTCATCATTCAAATGGTTCGCAAAATATTTTAACCACTGTTGAGCGAATGGTCTGACAAAAGAATAAAATATAGTTTGTTTCGTGGATTTCAAAGAAGTTCCAGCGATGTTTCTGAGAGTATAAAATAGACGTAAATATGTAGAAGATGGAATATCTTCTAAACAATGATATTCTTGATCTCCTTTTTTCTCTTGACGTTTGAATGGTTGAAGAATGTTCACAAAAGTTGGGGATATTTTTTGTAAAAAATCATGATATGTGGTCACTTCTTGCGTCCATTTATCATGAATTGTATATGTATTGAAAGTAAAATTCATGCAAATATCACAATAATCTTCATCAACATCTCCTTGCAAAACTTTCTCGACATTCGACAAATGATTCATGAAAGTGCTTACAAGATGATTCATGTCAGGAATAGGAAGATAAATCGTATTTCCAGGAATTTCATGTCTAACAAACCAACGCAAACACCGGAAACAATGCCGCATGAGATTTCTTTGCATTTGAAATTCCTTATCTTGGGAATTTTCTGGGAATTTCTTGAAAGATTCAAAACAATTGAGGATTAACGGATGAGTTTTTCGGTAAAGTTTGGATTTTGACTCTGGATCTGGACATTCTTTAATGATTAACATGATATTTTTGATCATAACCAATGGAATTCTTGAAAAATAATCATTTTTCAGTGGATTCTTAGCCAAAGTGGCTACATCTTGATAATTTGACACAATTTTATATAAAAATTTTGTTATGGGAATTACACTATCAAATAAACTTTGCTCATCATCTAACTCAATGAAAATTTCCTCAATTTCAACCATCAAATCAAAAAATTGATCCATTATTTCAGTTGCATGCTTTAATTTAAGAGTGACAACTCTATATTCAACAGGAAATGAACAAGGGCTTTTTGTTGGGATTATATGCAGAATGAATGATGCTAAACATTGGAATAGAATAGTAAAATATTCTTGTGAGACGAAGGGAAATCGATACTCACGAGAAGGAATGGCTGAGAAAACCCGTTTAACTTGCATGAAACAATTTTGTATACTTGGCAATAACTCAAAAAAAAGATCTGTCACTGATTCCGTCGAATTGGTTTCTTCAATGCGTTGAATCAATTTTTTAAGTTTAAGCAATGTCAATTGAGGTTTCTTCACGCTAATGGATGATTCTGAATAAGATGAAAAATTTTCATTCCGAATTGAAGCTGTTTTTGAGTGTTGCATTGTTGAGGAAGAGGAGGATGAAGCATGTTGTTTCCCTGATGAATTCAAGGGTTCAACTTCAGTGGTTTCATAATCAGAACCACTTTCAACAGAATTAGGATTCATACATCGGCCATCATCAATTTTATCACATTCATCAATTGTGATTTCGATTGGTTCACAAGGAAGTTGTTCTGGAGCTCTGAATTGTTTAAATTTGTTTTCAATAATTTCATCGATGGTTGGACATTTCCACCCTTCTCCAATCCTTGGTAACAAATGCTTGATGGATTGTACTTTTTCACATGCTTTATGGACACTCATACGCCTTTTTACATTATACTCAGTCAAACCTTCATATACTTCATTCAAACATTTGTAAATGGGTGTGAACATACCACCTTCAATGGTTATGAGGGATTCAAACAGAGGAGAGAATGAAAGTTGAGGCATAAAACCTATTTTCTGGACGCGACACAACAATTTTGCGAAACTGGGCAAATCTTCGTAATGCGATCTTAATAAAGGCGAGGAAGAGAATGGATCTCCCCCTCTAAACAACGCAAGAATACTCATGCCAAGTGCGTAAGCATCACTCTTTTGACTGTGCTCTCCATATAAAGCTTCGTGAGAATTGTATGCAAGAGTTCCATATAACGATTGATCAGAAATATGAGACGTTATCTTCATTATTTCCTTGGGTTTTGTTCCAGGATATTCCGAGGATATAGAACAATAATGTTCCTTCACAACACTCTTGGAAGACATCTCAGAAGAAATGGAATCAAGAACACGAACAATACCAAAATCGCCCAAGACAATAGTGAATTTCTCGTTCGTTCTTCCAGGATTCTCCACTCTAACCAAGAAGTTGTCAGGTTTAATATCTCGATGAACACAGCCAGGATTTGCTCTATATACATCATCAAGACATTCAATCATTCCAACACAAATGGCTGCAATTCTCAGAGGGTCGAGAGTTGTCAGGGGATCAAATCCAAAATACCCATAATTTAAACCAGAATCTAATTGCGAATAATGATTTTTGACATCAAATGATTCCTCGATCTCTCCTTTCGACTTTTCTTTCTCACCTTCTTCTTTCTCATCTTCTTCTTCCTCATCTTCTTCTTCCTCATCTTCTTTTTCTTCACCTTCAGGATGTAGGACATTATTATTATCAGTAGTATGCTGACCACTATGTTTTCTTGCTCCCCAATTTTTTGAGAAAGATCTTATGCTGCCCCCGATACAAAATTCCATAACAAACCCAAACACTCCATCAAAACTCTTGGGATCAAGAAGGTCAAGAATGAAAAAGGGACGGGGAATTCGCATGGAACAATGCCGGAAAAGCTCAATTTGAATCATGAATTCTCGGAAGAAATTGTTCCTGGCATTTTCATTTTTGGGGATCATTTTCTTCAGAACATAGAATTCGGGATCACCACCGTTTTCATAACGAATGAGTTGAACTTCTCCCAAACCAGATTCTCCAAGCTTTGCTAATGGAAAGATGCAAGATCTAGGATTGAGAATGTAAGATTCTGGCAAGATCTGTTTCTCATCAGATTGTTCACTTGATGACTTTTCCATTGCAATATTTAGTTATTTTTGAAAGATTGGATGCTTTAAAGGATGTAATCACCTTTCTATTGAGAGATAGGAGGGGAAAATAAATATCTTGATAAATAATAATAAATTTTTCTCTAATAATTTATAATTAACCATTTTAGACATACTTTGTATAAATTTATGGAAGGAAATTCCTTAGAATGCTTCCAAAAAGTCATGAACCGCCATCAAACTTATCTAATTTCTCAAGGATGATGGTACAGTAATATAAACTAAAAAATGGCATTAAATCAGCACAATATTTTATTTTACTTCATAAAAAAGTCTCTATCATGCGAAATATTCGATCAAAATTCACGTTGATATTTTGGCTGAGATAAAGGTTATATAACAAAAATAGTCAACATTCAAGATGTGCCAAATAATCATATTTAATGTATGAGAATCTTAAGTCTCCTATTGTTATAGAAATGAGAAAGATTTGAAATCTGAAAATTTTCTTCGACATATTTTATTTTTCGCAAGAGCTATATAGTGATACCTTGTTGTTGAAAAGAGGGTTGAAAATAAAGGAAATAAAACGGACAAAAAAACAAATAAAAACAAATAAAAAACTCGAAACCCGCTCATCTTTCATCAGGAAATTGAAGGAAAATGAATTTCTCTCCAAACAACTAATATTGCCAAATGAAAGCGATAAAACAAGAAAATGAACAATTTATATATTTAAATGATCAATTACGCAATTATACTCAATCGTTACAATGTTCAAATAATTCATTCATCATCCTTTGCTTCATCATCCTCACAAATCTTCTCTTCTCCTTCCTCCTCTCCTTCCTTCTTTTCGTTTTCATTGTCCTCTTCAATCTTCTTTTGTGTCATTTCTTCAAGAGTTACCACTTTCTCTACTTCTTCCTCTTCCTCTTTTCTCTCTTCCTCTTCTTTCTCTTCTCCCATTTGTTGGGGAGGAACAATCACAGCAGGAGTCATGGGAACATGCTCAGGTCTTTCAGAGAAACCCTTTTTCCCAGCTTCTTTGATATTCTTGTTGACACACGCAACCATGGGCTCTCCAAACTTATATCCGAGCTGTTTTCTCTGATCTCCTGTGACGAACACAGCGCATGGACGAAGATATTCACATGCCAATCCGACTTCCATGTGTTGATCCAAATCAATTCCTCTGACTTCAACTTGGGATTTTACAGCATCGGTAAGTTTGACAATCTCTTCAACTTCATCATCATCATCACCATGGTAAGAAACAATCAAACCTATCTTCTTTGAAGGAGGGCAAGTAATGAATCCATTGTGTTCTTCAATGGATTTCAACATAATTGGGAGACTAGGATTCACTGGTTTCTTGGCTTCACCTTTAGATTCGAGTTCTTTCATCTCTTCTATCTGTTTGGTGGCTTCAGCAGCATATTCGGCATATTTGTCGGCAAATTCATCGTATTTCTTGATTATGGAACGACGACCGATAAGACGAGCAATACGAATACCTCTATAGAAGAAAGCAACGGCGGGACCATTCTTGAAACCAAGTTTTTTGGCCAATTCAACGTTGTCAGCACCAACAACAAACTTCTTATTAATAGTCCTTCCAGAAGCCTCAGCTAACACAGCATCAGAGGCTTTGTCGCCTTGTTTCACAAATAATACAACGCAAAGGTCGTGGAGGTCCTCCAAATTGATTTCTTTGGAGTATTGGGAGGGTTCAATAACAGATTTAGAATTAGTACAGCCCATTATGAAAAATAGTTGGTAATTTAATGAATAAAATCTCTTAAGTGGTGTAAAGGGTAACAAAACGCGATAAACGGGTGGAAAAAAAAAAATTGACGTCAAGAAACGAAGCAATTCCTTGACAATGAAAGGAAAAGAAAAACAATAACAAAAAAAATCATAATGATTCTTTAAATTTTTCGGGGAACTTGGATTTATTGACGATTTTAAACGAAACAATCGATTTTGGCGTGAATGGAAAGATTTCCAATATATTTGTTTTGATGAAGAAATGTGTTGTTCCACTGTTTAGAGAGAAATATTAATTTTTCATTTGTTTGATTACATTTTACATGTTGTTTTTTCCAATCAGTGTGGGCCAACCAAACCAAGAGGTAATTAATCAACATATTTAAAAACAAGCAAATATTGGTGGAGTTTTTGATTTGTGTATTTTATTTTTTCGCTGCTTTGATTTCAGCCGTAATATTTCACACTGTGAATTTTATGGCATGGAATAATTAGAAATAACTAGAAACTGGGTATTTTCCCACGATACAATCTTAATTAAGAAGTATATTCCCAAATTATCTGACTCTACATTCGGATTGTCCAGAATTCCTGTTCGAGAGAGCAAAAACTCTGGGCTACCACGACAAAAAGAAAAAAAGAAGCAAAGATGATGGAGAAAAGCAATCAATAACAAATAGTAATGTTAAAAAGAGATACAATAAAATCACCAATATTAGAAAAAAAGGAAAAATTGTCATTGTCCAATAGAACAAATAAAAAAGCTCAATTAGGGTATAAATAATTCATAATGTCACATTTAATTTCAAAAAGTTCGAAAAATGAAATGATAATATTATATTGAAACGGTCAGCCCGTTGGAGTCCAAAGAAAACCGAGATGGGGGGTTCTTTTGTTTAAAAAACTTGTAAATTTTAATAATTTCTTCATGTGAATTTAGCAAAATTAGATATTTCTATCTATAAATGGAAATAATTCAACTCATTTTCCCTTTATCGCAAAAATAATCATCTATTATTATAATGGAGAAATATCGACCAATTATAAGACATTCTCCATCAATATAAAGCCATAATATAATGTAAAACAGAGTAGTTCTTGTGTAATTTTTCTGGTTATTTCTCCAGACTTTCAATTGATGAATACAGAGATATTCTTCATTATATGTGTCCAATGCAGAAAGAACTTCTTGTCAGGATACTTCTTCATCCAAGGTAAGATGTGAGGGAGAAGAATGGATAAAAGGGAATCCTTAATGGAATTGTCTTTGGCAAATGCGATAGACCTACATGTCTCGAGGATATCTTCAACAAGGGAATCCTCAAATTGCTCAGACAATCCAAGAACTAACATCTTAGAGAGAAAAGGGTAGATAATTTCACAGATATCACAATGAACTCGTGTATTTTCCCACAGAGCATAATGTAATAGTAAAAATAGAGATCGAACAAGGGGATTAATGGTATCAGAACCAATGTCGGTAATAATACAACGAGGATTCTTTTGATCTTCTTCTTCGTCATCATCATATAGAACTGCGATTATCTTGATCACATCAAAGATCTTATCATAAAATTTACCTTCTGCTGTGCGAAAAACATTATCTTCTAAATAAACAGCATTTAATTCCTCTTGAGATTGAAGGGGAGATTTTGTTTTTGAGA
>BQXS01010005.1:15002-26387 GCA_024181965.1 Aduncisulcus paluster
CGATGATCTTCTTTATCTAAATCCTTTTTCTCATCTATATCCTTCGAAGATGAAGGGATAGCATCTTCACTTGAAAGTCCAAGAATCTCTGCAGCACGATGAACAGGCATCTTTGGATGGGATAATCCAATCTTAGCTGGCAATTCTGTTATTATTTTTAACTCTTTTGAAAGGGAATGAACAAGAGATTTTGAATGAATGAACAAATTATATGAAAGTAGTTTAAAATGTTCATAATATTCAGTGATATTATGCATTTTTCAGTATAATCAATATTTTAAGCAAAAAAACAAAAAATTAAATACTATTAAAAGTTGCAAATGCGGACAAAATGATGTTTTGGGTGCAGCCTGCACAATAGGCCTCTCCCACCTCTTCTTTTGCATCCAACTTCCTAAATAAAAGTCTGGGTTTACCAGAACTTTGTTCATGAGGATGGATTATCTTTAATCGAATTCAATCAAAATGAGGCTCAATAAATCAAGTTTTCCTGAGTTTTTCGTTCGAATCCTTCCTTGAAAACGCATTAAATGTCTCTTCTAATACAAAAAGACACGGAACAAGTAATTTTTGGAATACCCGAGCTTGAAAAATTACGAGAATCGATAAGGAAGACGATAAGCGATCACGAATTTATCTCCCTATATAAAGAATGTCATTCTCATCTCAAAGCTATCTTTCATGAATTTACTTCACCCTCCGCTATCAGATCCAATCGAAATATCTTCGCCTTATGTTTCGAATGGTTATCCTTGTTCATGCGCAAGCTTAATCATAAAAATGAAGATAGAACTTCAAATGAAGATGATATTGAGATTATTTTGAACGATCTTACTGACAATTTTATTGATCATCTATCGAGAGTGGAGGAAGTATTGGGAGATAACGTTGAACAAGAGTATTTAGAAATTTGTTTTCAATATGCTATCAAAGTTGAAGATAAAAAAGATAATGTTTCCAAAGATGTGTATCACAAATGGGATTCCTTCCTTCCAAAGATCTTTCCCACTCTCCAACGAATTCTTGAGAGAGGAAGTAAGGAGAAGTTGGGAGATGCTCTAACTCAATCTGTATTAAAAATTCTTAATACCCTCTCTAAATCCCCTTCTTCTTCCACTCGATCCTCTATTTTCACGCTCATAAAACCATATATCAGAGATTGGCTAAGGATTTTCAATAGTGAGTGTCTTGGACAATTGATGGTTCTTCTATCTCAGATTACCCTCTCAAGTGATGATGAAACACCCGACAAATCTCTCTGTTCTGAAGCTTGGCCTTTCTTCCACCCTGTTCTTGATGTTGTTAAGAGAGAGTTTGTTGGCAATAAGATTGTTAAGGATAAACATGAATATGTTTTTCTCTTCTTCGCTAATCTGTGTTGTGACCCCTCGCATGCAATTGAAATATATGATAATGTTAAAGATCTTCTTGATGAATCGTATGATACCATTATGGAAAAAGGATACTACGATTATTGGGCAATCCATCTCTGGTCCTATCTCATCGCCAAGCTCTCCACTGTTCCATCTCTTGTTCCCCAGGTATCTCTTAAATATGATGCTAAAATGACGCAATTCTCCATGTTTTATGTATACCTTTTTAATATATATTCATATCTGTCCACATATTATTTGCCAAAACTCCTTCACTCTATTCCTCCAGTCTCATTAATCCCTTCCATTGAAACATCTTTATGTCCTGAGAAAGATGGATATTCATTTGCTTCACATGTGTGTTGTGTAATGAATCTAAAAATAGATGATGAGAATGTCGGAAGAGCCTATTTTGTCAACATAATCACAAAAAAGAGAACGGAAAAAGAAAGAAAATCCCATCAAATTATAAAACGTGGTAGTGTGTGTGTTAATGAGAAAAAGGAAGATAGGATCCAACTCTCATCTATCATCCAATACACTCCTCCTCAACATTTACTTGTTAAGATGCCATTAGATGAGGAGAGAGCTTTGAGACAGTCTGTGTATGATCACATTGAATTCACAGGTGGAGAGGTGGAGTCTTTGTTTGATCCCGATGACACATTCCAAGGCCAATTTGAAGGATATGATCAAGAAGAATGGAGAGAAGGGATGATAATGGTGGAAGAAACCGGGGAAGAAGAGGGAGAAGAGGAGGAAGAAGAAGAATGAAGACCACCAAGCCAATAATGATTTGGTGGTTCTTTATGTTGCCGAATCCAAACTTTTCTCTTCTTCTTGAAACATAAGAAGAGAGAACTAGAACTGGTCTATGAAGTCTATTCTTTTTATTATATTTTTTTCAGAAAACACAAAAACAATTTTATTGCCACTCACTGGGTTTTACTGGCAGTAAAGTACTCAGTCCAGGCTGGCACTAGCTACTTAATGATAAAATAAAACTTGAAATTTGAATACACGAAGAAAAATATCATTCTTAAGTGAATTGAAAACAACTTGTGATCAAAGGGGCTTTGAAAGGCAATGGGGTCTTTTCCTCTCGAATACAATGTCTTCACAGTATAAGGGAACAGAAATTGAGGTGATTGATGAAAAGGAATACATTAAAACATTTGATATTTCTAAAGAGGATCTTGTAGAACCTTCCGAAGATCTAGCCACATTATCAGTCGAAATATTGAAAGATTTCGAAACCAGAAGTGATTTTTCATCTTTAGGTTTTTCCTTCACGTCTGATTCATTCCCTAAAGAACCATCTATTGATCAATTCTCCCAATTCTTTTCTGAATTGGATAAATGTATCAGAATGAAGGAGAACACTATAAAAAAAATACCTGAGATATTATTAGTTCCTCTTACAGAGCGATTATTACAAGTAATTTTACCTAATGCGAGCTGTAAACAATCTGTACTGTCAATTTTGTCCTATCTTTCTGTAAACAGATTAACAAGTGAGAAGACCGCCTTACTATTCCAATTTAATACCATGACAATATTGATGGCATATGCTGCCTTCTCATGTGAATCATCTGTACTTATGTTGACTTTTTTGAGTGCTATCTTACGTAAGCGACGTGAACATGAACTATTGCATAAAAGGACTGAAAAACACAAATCTAGATCCAGGTCAGGCAGTTTCCGTGGTTCCATTGGTGATTCACTCCCTCTTCATGATCATCCTTGTGATATTGGGGTTTCCTCTTTCACCATATTACCTCCAATTCCCTTTTATGATGAAACAGTTGGTTTATTGTTCACTTTGTGGAGGAAACACTCATCTGATCCCCGTATTTGTCTCTTCTTCCTTGATATTATTCACCATGCTTGTAAGACAGATATTTCTCTCCATCGTTTCTATAACCATGGTTTGGCATCTCTTTTGAAGGAAACTGCCATGGAACATAGCAAAAGAATTGAGATAGTTCGTCGAGTAATCTCAGTCGCTGAAGCCGGCATTCGTCAATTCGATGTAAAGCTTAAATTGCTTCAGGAAGGATATGTACAATTGTGTGAGAGTGCATTAATGTCATTTGCGACTCATCAGCCACTGGCTTTGGCTGCTTGCCGGTTGCTGGTTGTATTATGTTATGTTGGTTACCGGTTAGAAACGGGTGAAGGTATACGTCTTCCCTGGAGGTTACGATTGGATGTTATTGGTGAAGTCATCATCCAACATCGTAGATCTCTCGCTGGATGTGCTGCAAGCTTTATTATGTTCGTTCTTGAAGACAAGGATCCAAGTCGGTTGCGTCGTGACATTTTTTATTCATTTGAGTCGTGTGTATTCCATGATTTTGAGAAATATCATATTCATGTAGCATCATTTTCACAACATACTCAATATGAAAACCACAGGTATCTCGTAAAGACTGACATTCCCAAGAGATTAAGAAAGTATTATGTCAAACCATCACAAATGAAATTTGGAGAGAAACTCGTTATGCTTCTTTACCGAAGAGATAGTAATCCCAAGAAAATATGTGCTGTGTGCCATGGCCATAGAAACACTGACGTTTATCAAATGGTTGTTACCTGGAGATTAGAGTTCTCAAAGATTGGATATACATTGAATGTTAACCCCACATTATTTAAACCCTAATAAAATTATAGCTTCAATAAAATTATCGTTCACAATCTCCAAGGGATTGATAGATAGTGCCGGCGGCCGGCAACTTCGTTGAACGCGATCACCGCCGGCGGCATTATCACTGATCGATGCCGTGTTTGATATCGAATCGCATCATAATTAATTTGAATCATTCGTTAATTTTGATTATTTTCAGATTTTATTGAAATTTTATTAATATTGTGTTGGTTGAGCTTGTAGTTTTAATTTTATAATTTTTTTTATCAAATCTGGTTTTGACACGATTATAGAAAAGAATATGAGTCCAAAATACGTTCCCATTGAAGATTATCCTGATAAATTGATTCCTGATGAAGAAGCCAGTGGTAAAATGGGTGAATTAATGCTCTCCGGTCATCAGATGATGGAACAGAGTTGTGGAGGTCCAAATTGCAGATATCCATTGATGTTAAACATAAAAGATAAAGTAGCTTACTGTTGTCATTGTGGCAGATCATTATATCCCGAAGAGGAAGTGAAATCAATTTTGGCCAAGGCTGAAGAAGAAAAGGAACCAAAATGTACCAAAGAACCCGAAATAACCGATTGTGACGCTCTTTCCTTGCTTGATAAGACTCTTTCAGTGGCAACAATTACTCAATACTGCCTCGTTGATTCTCTTGAATCTCTTAAACAACTTGAAAAAAATGCCGATAAGATATCTCCAATGGAAGTAAGTACCATCACAAAGGATATTATTGGGACAAAGTTGGAAATTTTGAGGAGCTATGTTGAGTTACGTGCGGTGTTGAAAAAGAAGGAGTAATCAAACTTTGAGATTATCGAGGTTGAACCTCTATTCCAGACACAAGAAGAATTTTATTTGATTATATCACAGATCAAAAAAATAGTTATTAAATCGACCAATAAAAATTGGGAATTGATCAGAATGATCAATGAATATGATTCCCTTTGAGATGTGATTTATGTATAATATATTTTGAGAATATTTTGCTTTTCCCATATTGATTATGTAATATTAATTCATTTGTCGATATCAAATCATTGGAATATCAATACTATTGATACTATCGGATAGTATCCACGATTTTCTTGCGGTTCAATCAAGAAAACGATACCTTTTCATTTTAAATTTCAATATTTTGATACTATAATCCTTTTTTATCACCTATATCATTAAATTATTCAGAGTTCCCTTATTATTAATATTTTTTTCACACTGTCATATTATTCTCAATTAATTTATGGATCCATCAAAAAAGACTATAAAAAGTCTCGAAGAAAAGGTATTAACAACATACAAAGGGCTTGTCTCTGTTATGAAGGATGTTGGAGATGTAAAAACTCATTTCTTGCGGTTTTCAACAGATACAACGTCCAAAATCGAAGAAATGAGTCATCAAATAACGACCATTGATGAAAAACCTCAAAAAATACTCGAAGAAAAGGCTAAAATAATTGATGAGAAGCTTTTAGAACTTGATACTAAAATAGCTCAAGTTTCTGCTCTTGAGACCCGTATTCATGAAAAAGAAAAGGCAACCGACGCAATATCTCAAGATAAAATTCATCAATTAGAAGCTAAAATTCATAAATTAGATGATATAACTGCCACTTCACGACAGAATCTTGATGACAAGTTTCATGAGGTTCAAAAAGAATATTTGAGAGTTGTAAAGGAAATATCGACTATTAAAGCATACTCAGAAACCCTATTACAACGAGATAAAGAACAAATAGATCGTGAACGAGACATTATTGATCGTGAAAGGACTCGACTTGATGCTTTGTCTGTTAATTTGGATGAAAGGGCTTCAAAGATCGATGAATCACGTATTATTCTTGACTCTGAACGCAGATTATTCGAAGAAAAACAGCACACTATCTCGAAACGAGAAGAAGAGTTTGAACAGAAAGAATCTGCATTGAAATCTTTGATAACGCAAGTTGAATCCGATCGCCAAGAAGTCGAAGCTGCACGACAAGCTCTTCGTCTTGGTCAAGCATCGTTAGAAGAGGAGAAAGAAGAATTTTTGAAAGAAAAAGAGAGATATATGGCAGACAAAGAAAACGAATTAAAGGAAGAAGAAGAGAAAAAGAGAAGAAGAAGAAGAGAAGAAACTTCAGGATAGACTCGATGAACTCTCTCTTCAATCCAAAGAAATGGAAGAAGAAACAGTCAAATTGGAGTCCAAAGAAAGTGAATTGGAGTCCAAAGAAGAGTGTTTAACAATATTGGAAGAAAAACTTTCGAAAAGAGAACAAGAACTTTCGAAAAGAGAACAAGAACTTTCCAAAAGAGAAGACAATGTCTTTAAACGTGAAGAAGAAATTCAAGAACGTGAAGAGGAAGTTCAAGAAGACGAATCGATTGCTCTGGCTTCAAAAAAGCAACTAGAAGAACTTCAGGAGTTATTAACATTGAGAGAAAAAGCTCTTGAGCAACAAGCCATTTCTTTGCGACAAAAAGAAAGAGAATTACAAGAGCTTATTGCTATTAATCTGAAAACACACAAAAACAACCCAGAGAGAACCGAAGCGTTGTTGAGTGAAAAGAAGAAGAAAGAGAGAAATGAAAAAGATCGAGAGAAAGGGAAAGATCGAGAGAAAGTACCTGTTATTACGGCTTCTTGGGATGAACATTCGATTGATGATGAAGATTCTAACTCAACCAATGACTATAATAATAATGAAGATGAACATCTTGATGAATCTCACTCTTCTTCTTCAATATCTGAGATATTGGAGGTCGTGCCAAGTATGAATAAGAACAAGAAAACATATTATTCCCCTTCGAAAGATTCTTTACTCCCAACTACTGATCTTTCCTCCAAGTCTAAGATTTCTTCGAAGGCTAGAAGAATGTCCCCACGTTCACCTCGAATCGCTTCAATCGTTCGTACATCCAATCAAAAAGAGAAAGAAGAGGGAGAACGTGTTGATAGAATTCTTCATAAAGTCCAAGGAAAAGAAGGAGGGAAAGGAGTTAGAGGTTACGCCCTTGAGGTTTTGATGTCTCCCCCACACACCATGCTTGAAGAACAAAGGAAAGAGGATCTCAAGAAAGCTTTGGGAGATCGAATGAGAGAAAGACGAGAGATGTCAACTCCTAGTTCCCAGCAGCAGAAAGATACCATCAAAGATCGGCAAGGTTATCTTACACCTGTATCTGCGAGAAAAAGAGAGATGAAAATTCAACATGTTGTGGATTATGAAGCTGATCATGCAGCCGCAACATCTACAGCAGCCACAGCTCTCACAAAGAGAAGAGAAGAACAGGAGTATTATCATCATAGATCCCATCATTCTTCCTCTTCCTCTTCCTCTTCTCCATACCATCAAGATAAATCTCACATGGGTCAGTATTCCCCGTATTTAGAAAAGGAGAGGGATAGGGAGAGGATTGGGAGGAGTATTACAAATGATGTTTATCTTCCATCGTCGTCTTGTAACAACATTAGAGTTGTCCGGAGTGCACTTAAAAACACTGTGCTTGCTTCAAGAGTCATGTCCACTGTTCTTGAGGATGCTTTGAGTTCCCTCGAAGATGAAGGAAGAAGAGAAGCCAAAAGAAGAGGTGTTGAGAAGCCTATTTTTAGAACCAGTATGAGAGGACATTTCCTCGTTCTATTTCGGGATTCTCGGTCTCTCCAGTATTTGGGCCTCTATATTGTTGATTCCAATGGTACATTAAGGAGAATCTCTGGGAAAGGACCGCTTTTAATGGATCAATCATTGATATCCGAGTGTTTCAAATATGATAGTGGTTCAAGAGAATACAAGATTCTAGGAACAAAAATGCTGAGTTCAACTGTATCTGGTATTGTATATTCAGGAAAACCAGCGTAGTATAGTATACTAATATCTGGATTTACATGACACAGGATAACATTCACTACTACAGTAAAGAATTATGGACAAGTCATGTAATCAAAATTAGCACATATTAGACAAAAAATTAGAGAAAATTCCAAACTACCTATTGAATAATAAGAAGACGATTATATTGTAGAATATATCAATATCATTCTATTTTCGAATTTTTATTATCGAGATATTGGATTCCCCTTTGGTATTACACTCCTGGCTATGTTTTTTTCCATCACTCCCGACTTTGAATCATATAGTGAATTCTTAAAAAAAATTAGTGTACATAATTTGCCAAGGAATGTCATAATGATGTCTTATCTGATGACACATGGCATATAACTGCGAGCAACGATACAATTCCGTCCCTGGGTCAATTAAAGATAATAAAATGATAGAAATAATTTCAAACTTAATATATTCTTATTTAATCAATAAAATGTTCAAGATCAACAAAAATAACGCTTTATCCAACGATTCAGTTTTGACGAGTTTATTTTGTTACATATACAATATTATTTCAAGTAATTGCCTCCAAATGAATAACCATTGATCTTTATTAACTGAAATATTCAATTCTAAACATCTAAATATGATTTTTTATTCTCTTTCTTGGGATGATTTTTTTATCAATGAGAATAAGTGTATAAAACACGATAATAGATCGAATTTCGTGTCAAAAAACATCTTGTGGAGCAAATGGCATGATTTTATTGATTTGATTCCTCTTTATACTGTGTCATTCATAACATCTTCATTTGTACAACCTCTTAAGAATATTTTTCCAAATATTCCTGGAATATCATGATAAAAAGGGAGCTTACAGTAATTGCAATTCGAAGTTCATGTCATTATGTTTGTTATTGTGTGTCAATGATATCTGTTTGGCTCTCGAACCTTTTGATACCTTATTGTTCTTTTTATTGACATAAAACTGAACTTAAACGTTTGATATTTGCCATACTACTCCCTTAAATACTGCTACAAACTAAAAACACTAATAACACTCAACTCTCTGCTTCTGATTGTTGATCCTGGTTTCCACCCATTGTCTCTGAAAGTAATTACCAAATTGACACACCTGCCCCTCGCTTAACTCATTTGAATCTCGAATAACGCATCAATAACACCAATAACATCAATACCATCAAAGCTATTCCCCAATCTATGTGTCACATCATCTTATTCTTGGATGGTGATTCTTGATTAGAGATCTTTCCTTTGTTTTGCCGAATCCAATCTTTTCTCTTCTCTCTCTAAACAGTTCAAACAACATAAGAAGAGAACTTGATCTGCCCAATGAACTTGATTCTTTTATTTTCTGCCAATCTATGTAGTAAATTTCCCCCCTTTTACCCCCATCCGTGGGGGTCCCCCCTGTACGGTGGTTGCACTGTACATTTCTTTATTATATTTTTTTCCCAAAAAAACAAACAAACAAAAAAATACACAAACTTTCCACCGGCGGTGGCTGAGAAAAGTGGGGGAACCTCTATCGAAAAATGTCTAAAATTTTTATATTTTTTGCCATTTCTTGCAAATATGACTTTCCAAAATGATATTGATGTTAAGTTCTGTCCCGAGATGTTCTGTTGTTGTTGTGTAAGATTGTGAAACATTATGAGGATAATTAAGATTATTTTCACATTATAATTGTTAAATAATTTAAAATTTTATGTTTATATTGTTTCTGCATTGAAAGACATTGAGATTTTTCCTCTACGCTTCAACAACGATAAAAATCAAATTTCAAAAATTGAAAGAAGTATTTTATCTTTTATAATTAGATTCTTTCCACTTCATTCCAATTTTTTGACAGTTTGAGTAGAATTCCTCACCGACGCTTCATTCATCGTGTCTTGTCAACACTACTAGAGTTTTTCTTTACTTAAACATCTATTTCAAACATCTATTATGTATATTTTTCAGTTTTCACCTTCAGATCCGGATAATTCCGATCTTTCTGATTTGGAAAAAGTTCTTGTGAGGAAATACTCCCCATTGCATTCTACAAGCCCTGAAAGCAAATCTTGTAGCTTTTGTAAAGGATTGATCTTTGATGAAATGTACCAGGTGATCTGTTCAAATGATTCACGTGTTGTTTTCAATTTTCATCCTTGTTGTGCTTCATTTATTTCTCTACAAAGACAATCGTGCCCCGTTTGTTCTCACCACTTGCAACCCTTCCATTTGAGGGATGGAATAGATAAAAGTGAAGAGAAATCATGTACATTCAAGCGTATCAAAACTGGTCTTGGCGCTAAAGGTTGTTCTGAGTGTTTTTTCTGCCATTCTAAACCAATTTTGGCAGATTTATCAAAACATATTGCTTCTGAACATCTCGGTAAATTTAAATCGAACAAGGATTTTGATTCCAAGAAGTTCCCTCTTTTCTTATCCCTTGAAGAGGTCGTTTCCCTGCTACAACAGCAAATGAAGAACCATCCATTCCCTTCTGAACGGTTTTCTATTGTCACTGATCAGGGAAGAGCAGTTCCTGGGCCATGGGCTGCGTTTTTGCGTTGTTTGACTGTATATCGCCTTGTTAAGATTAGAACAAACAATAACATTGCCGCATTAACTGAAAAAATGGGACATAAATCTGGTATTGGTCCCTTTATTCCATTTAATTCTGTTGGTATGATGACTCTCTCAAAACATCTTATTTTGCCCGTGTTCCTTCCTGTTTTGTCCCGGGGACCAACAAAAGAGGAGATAATAGCTAATTTGAGCGATGCGTTCACCGTCCAGATGTCTGATCCAAGGACAATCAATCCAATGTCCTCCTTATCTGCTTCTGTTTATTTACAGGCACTTTCCTTGGATTCTCGCGCTGGTATGAATGATTCGGTTGTGTCTTGCTGTGGTGGTGATGTCAAACTATCCCGTGCTGGCATTTCTCCTCTTAAGGAAGGAGATAAGGTTTCTAATCTGTGGAGCTATCCTCTCATCCAGAAACATGCCTCCAAACGGGGCAGGGTGAGATCTTTGGTTCTTGGTTCTGAGAATTGTCTTGATATTGGAACTGTGGTAGGAATCTCTCGAGCTGGGTTGGAAGTCCTTGTTCAATTCCAGGATGGAGAGGTTGACGCATTCAATCCTGCCCATTTATGTGTTGTTTCAACAAAAACTGTTAATTCTATCGGCAAGAAATACAAATCTATTTTTGGAACAGTTCCTATTGTGTCTTCCCCATCCACAGGTTCTTTGAAGTCCTCTAAATCGTCGAAGAAGTCGAAGAAATCTAAAAAATCGAAGAAAGGTGGGCTTGGTTCTGCTCTCGAAGTCCATTCCATTGATATCGCTCTCGATGAGATGACTGTTGCTGGAAAAGATCGCAAACCCTCCTCTTCCTCTTCTTCCTCCTCTTCCTCCTCTTCCTCTTCCTCCAAACGAAAAGTTCAGAAATCGATTGAATATTTCATTGATGACGATGCCCCCGATGACCATGCTTCCCCTCTTGGGCCTGGGACGGACAATCCAAGGTGTTCAGTG